>CM043700.1:50310619-50405619 GCA_023935145.1 Bretschneidera sinensis
TAAATCGCTTTCTCATGACAGCCTTCATTTCCTCCCAAGTGTCAACAGGTCGTTCATAATTCTTTCTCCGTCTCAAGATTAATTGATCCCACTATACAATTGCATAATCAATAAATTCTACTGCTGCAAGCTTCATTTTCTTTTCTTTTGAGTACCTATGACAATCAAACACAAGCTCCACATTCCTCTCCCATTCAATGTAAACATCAGGATCATTCTTTCCTGGAAATGGTGGTATATTCATTTTGATACTTCCAATATTCTTATCTACCCTATCTCTACCCCTATGTTCCCTCCTATTATGTCTTTATCTTTCATTCCTAGCTCTTCTAATTCTTCCCATACTACCCACAGATTCTACATCATCATCTTCTTCATACTTTTCATCTTCAACATCTTGAGGTATAGGAGGTTGGCGGTTTTGCCTCCCTGTATTGGGTGCTTGTGCAGGTTGCCTCCTTTACAACTCATCAAGGTATTGATCTTGTCTCTCCATTATATCTCTAAAATCCCTAAAAAACAGCTTGCATTCTCTCAAACTGTTGCTGCATGGCTTTCAAAGTGAAAGCGATCTCTTATTGTTCACTACTACCTTCCGTATTTGAAGCTTCCATGCCCTTTCCTGCCAAACTTATGCTTGCAATATTTTCTTTTATTTTTTTAATAAGAAAAGGAAAATTTTGTTAGGACCTCACAATCACTCCCTCGCATGTTTGCACTCAACAATATCACTCAACACTCGTGTTTCACTCAATTTTAATGGCTTTTATCCACTCTTGTTTTCTTCTTTAAGTTCTTTAAAAAAAACTCAGCAACATACAAATCAGGAGTATTTTTACTTGTAATGATGCAAACAACAATTAATATAATGGCCCTAGTCACGCAACCAATTAGGAAGGATTAAGGAATAACAAGAAAGGCAAGTATCAGGAAATACAAGAAAGGGAAAGATTACGAAATAACAAGAAAGGAAAATAACAATGAGTAACTAGAAAGGAAGATTTTGGGAAATAACAAAAAAAAAAAAGGAAAGTATCATGAATTAAAAAAAAAAAGATTAATAAGAAAATGAAAGAATATGTTCAAATTGATCAGCTAGAAATAAATCCTTTTTTTTTGGGACTGTTGCTAATAAAATGTAAAGAACACAGATAAATGGATGAAATCAAGAAGAGAAATTGAATGGAATCAAATGAAGATACAAAACAAGAACAAGTATAGAAAAGGGAACAAATTCAAATTGAAAAGGATAGGATGGAACCTGGTTTGGAACTTGGCTTTGATACCAAAAATGATGTAATCCTCACAAGAGTTGTGAAACACGTCAAACAATAATGATTCAATTCCCGGATCGCCCAAATACAGATTCGAACAAAAGGATTATTGACCCGTTGTTTAAGGAAACAAGAAGCAATAATATCAAGGAAGATAAGGATTATTGACCCGTTGCTTATAAAAGAAACAAGAACCAATAATATCAATTGAGTTTGAAACGTTACAAGCTGGTACAGTTGTTCGTTTGCTGAGAGTTCAATGAAGAACCAAGGAGAAAAACTTCTCACCAAATTATTTGTCAACCAAAAACTGAAACTCATATGGTGTGAACCTCCCTTTAAATAGGGCTAGGGTTGTGTTCTAAAAAAGGAAAAGCTGAATAAAATTAAAACTAATGCTATCGGAAAAAAAGGAAAGTTGTCCAATTCTTGTGCTCCACTTCAAGCTGGCGCCAACCTTTCCCATTGGGCTTCTTGGGCTTGCTTCAATACCGTCCTCCACTCTCCTAGGATTTTATACATCAACTCCATTATGGCTTGGACCTTCTATTAACTCATGACAAGTTAATAAGTTAAAGGCCTTTGGTAGTTTCAATGAATTGAAGGTTTCTTGATCCACACATTCAAACTAGCCCAAGCCTTTTAAATCCTTGTGGGCTGCAATCAAGCTCTCCATTGCTTGTTGAATATATCTCGCCCTTGCTCATGTCATTGGTCTACTCGGCATATGTAAGTCTCCATGCAAGTCTCCACACTCTTGTGCAATAGCTCCATCATCATGTACCTGGTCCTCATCAAGGTGCAAGCCCAAAGTAGAAGAAGATTCGGAGGCAACAACCTACTGGATTTAGGCCCATCATAGCAGGCCCATCTTTTTTGAAACTTTCTTAGGTCTAAATTGAAGTTCAAGACGTCATCTTTCCACCTCACCAAGTTTCAGCCCATTTGGAGATATATGCAATAGGATATGATCATTTTAAGTCTGGTCGTTGGGTCCTCCCGAAATTTCAAGGTGGAAATTCCCTTGGATCATGGAAACTCATCCTTGTGGATCACGTATAGCATCATCCTTGGGCCTCCAAAGATGGTTCTTAGCCTAAATGTATTGAATCAGCCCATTGAGAGTTTTCTTGAACCTTTTAGCTCGAGCCCTTATAACTGGTCCAATTGGAACTTGAATAGGAAGATGCCATTTGTTAGCCGTGTCCTCATCAGTCATTCTCATCTTATTCTCACGCAGTCTCTCAATTTTCAGACGCAATGGTAGCATCCCAGCCTCCTTCCAGCTGCAGCAATGTCTCTTTCTTCTCCGTGTCAGTCTCTCTCTTTCCTCCCTTAAGTTTGATTTCTTTGTCTCTCCATCTGATTTTTCTATTTCTACTTAAAAATTTTGGGATTTTTGTTGGGAATTTCCCTCAAATTTTTGGGTCTCTCGTTTTTTTGGGAGTTTTGCTTTCAATTTTCCCTCAAATTTTTGAGTCTCTCTTTTTGAGGATTTCCCTCAAATTTCTTAGTTTCCTCTCTCTCCCCCTCTCTGCGACCTCACAATTGCTAGGTCCGCCTCCACTGTAAGTAACCGCACAGTCAACAATGGCAACAGCAGCATAACCAACAATGACAACGTTTCCTATTTTCTTTTTTTCTATTTTTACCTTAATTTTTGGGGATTTTAGGTTTTATATGTATCATTTTTTTGGGTTTATATTTCGGGTTTTCTTTGCTTGAATCTCCATATGGATATCACTTATTTACAAGCTCTTCTATCTCTTATTTACCATAGCTTGGATGGTTGTCTATTTTCTGAGAGTTACGTTTATTGTACATGATTTTTAGTTACTTGCTCTCTTTTTTGTCCGAGTTGTTTCATTAGTTGGTGTTGGAGTATCCAGCCTATGTAGATGTGTGTATTGTTCATGTAAAATACATGGCACATCGATTGTTCAGTGTGATGGCTATTGTTAATGGTTTTGACGTTATAATGTATTTAATCTTAGGGCCTTAAGAGAGGGAACTAATGCAGGCTAATTTCAGTTAATTATAAAAAAAATTAGGGCTAGTTTCAGTTTTTACCTATGATGATATGAGAAGAGTCCTTTCAGTGGGTGGGTTTGCGCATTTGAGAAGAGTTCTTTCAATGTGTGTAATAACTGAGGTAAGACAAAGGCAAAATATTCAGACTCACACTTATACAGTATCTGCATTCATTAAGTTCCTTATATAGTTATATGAGGTGTTTATACTAAAATGGACGTTAACATGGGTTTTAGTGATCGTGATGCATATTAATAGTTACTGCTTTGGAGGATATAAATTATAATCAGCATTGTTTACTTCATTTGTAGCTTGATGAAAGTCCAGCAGTAAAAGAAATAAGAAAGTATGGTTGGTGGTGGGGTCAAGATAATGAGGGGCTAATTGGTGAATATTTATGGCTCAGTACGAGGGAGACTCCATTAGAGCATGTCCAACGTAATTTATGAGTGGAGTAAGCTGGGAAGCAACTTTTAAAGGATTTAAATATGTTCCTCAAAAGATTAGAATGCATAATTGCTCATTAGGGTGTGTATGATGGTTGAATCTCTGCAGTTACTTCTTAATACAAGATTTGTGCTGCTAGGTTCCTGCTACTTGGTCATCTATGTTCCATAGAACAACAAAGTTTTGCATTTTTCAGTCATTTTATTTTTGTTATCCTTTCCAAGATTTGGTGAAATGCCTATGATAATTTCTGTAACCATTGAGCCACCAAAAATCTATTTTGCTTTTTGATCTTATAAAAGTGAAAATATATGCAGGGAGAAGGCTGAATGTGGTGTACATGAATTGAGTGACCTACAAAAGCTGCATTATGCAACAATTAGCAGAACAGACACTTGAATTCTATAGCTTTAGCTATACAATTATTTTGTCCTATCTTTTTGTTATTCTTACTTGATCTTATCGTTTGTTGAATTTGTTTTGTATGCAGATGGTGTAGGAATCAATCCTCAGCAAAGTTCTGGTATGTCATTGGTTATACTTCATTATTCAGTTTCATCTTCATTGTGTTTGCTTCTCCTTCTTCGTTTCCTTTTTTTGGTTTATGCATGCATCATCATTAATAGGGATTACAAATACATATATGCCAGTGGTTACACTTTAACAGTCAGTTTCATCTTCATTTTATTTTGCCTTTTTTGGCTCTCCTTTTCATTTTTGGGTTTACTTTGTATGCATCTGCACTAATAGGGATTACCATACATACCTTCCCATCCAGTCCCCCAAAAAGAAAAGGGGAAAAAGGAAGAATAAAAGAAAGGGTTAGGTTGTAACAGAAGCACCTTTTTTTTTGCCAGTTTTGTTTATGTAAGAAAATGAAACCCCAATTAAGCTGCTGCTACTTTATCAAATTCGGCAGTTGAAGTGAGATCCATAAACACCTTTAAAAGTAACATCTTAATATAGTACAAATTAGCATTTCCACTGCAGCTCTGCAGATGACAATTAGGAGTTTAGGTTATCAATTGGAGTAGGGAGTCGTTTTTGAATGAGTTATCTCGAAGTTATTTCATGCTTTGAGAGGAATATGATTTCTTTTTCTGGAGCCTTTAAACTGGATTTTATTCGATTTATTTTTTTTTCAATTTACCTGCTTGTTTTTTGTCATGTCTTATCTTTTTGCTTTGGTGACAGCTTAAGAATACCATACATTAATAATACAGACTATGCCAAGTTAGTTTATTTGACCTAATATAATTTTCCCTTTGACTATGTGGCTTATCTCCAATGTCCATCCCAAACATTTAGGAGATACCCATATCTTACCATTTCTTCTTATCTCATTACCTTGAAGAATGTATGCTAGTAACAATACCAGCATAAATCAGCCTAAAGTTTTTCTTTATCTCAATTGATAGATAGTACTCCCCTTGGAAATCCAATATTATTTTATTGTTAGCTAGTTTTATTTAGAATGAGATGTCCAATATGGTAATGGGTTTTCTCTAAGCTATCTTTTTCTTCTTCTTTCTACTTGGGGCTTTCTTAAGTCATATGTGTTACAGACCTGCACAATTAATCTATTCTTCATGCCTGAATCATTATTAGTTCTTAAACTACATTATAACAGCATCCCTTGATTCCTGATTGGCTGAAGCTACACTTATTGCTGAAACTTGTCATTCTAGACTAGAGGACTAACCTGAAAAGTAGCCCTCCTTTATTTTAAATTATAAACATACTACAAGGAATTCACCTCAATTGTACTTCAATGTGATTTTCTGATTTCAATAGTTTTCATTAAAATTTATGCAAGGTAAAATAAAATAAAATAAAACTGATGTGGAGACCTTCTTTATGTTGCCATGTTCATTTACTAATCCCTCTTTAACATGCTCTTGTTTGGAAGTATACTAATATTGCACTGAAGGATTTTTTCCTACACACCCTTTATTCTTGGTTGGAGGATTTTTCATCATATAATCTTCTACTCTGAGTTTGCTGATTTATTGCCTTTTTAATGTCATTTCTTTTATTTTGTTCCTTTTGTTCTCCTTGCCTTTAGAGGTTTATCATGTATGCTTCTTGTGTACTAGTCTACGTTTTGGTATTTTATAAATTTATTTACTTATAGGGAAAAAAAATAAAGATATTAATTGGTTTTTCACAATTTAGTTCCTTGGTTTGACATGTATTTGATTGGCTGTCTCATATTTTCCAAAGGCAATTGAGGATTGTAGAAGTCCCACATCATGTATAATTTGGATATGAATACTTATTGCTTGAGCACTTTCTAGTCTATTATGTGGTTTTGTGAAAGCTACTGAATTTTGTTGAACCCACTCCATCTTTTGGACTTATGAGCATCCTTTTCATTTTAGCATGTGAAATAATGCAACAACAAAGTTGAGTGAGTTAGGCACCTTATCTTTGTTAGCATATATCAGAGAGTTATGTAATTATCAGTTTGCTCATTCAGAGGAACCAGTTGAAATATATATATATAATGTCTTGTATATGTTGTTGCTGTTTTTTCATTTAATGAGAAGTTTGAGTGCTAGTCTTGGAAATTTATTGTGTTTCCTGTTGCGTTCACCTGATTTTTATTCTCAATCTACATGTCCATGTGTGTTTTTTTATCTATAATTTTTTTTATATTATGAATAGGCTAGTTTTTATTGTTCAATAACAATTAGTTAAGTTCGTTTTTAATGTAGATGGCTTCTAAAAGCATTGATATTTCTTTGTGGGGCTCTGAGAGAGAGAAATGTTTTATTGATATCATGGTTAATGAGGTAAACAAAGGAAACATGAAAGATGGTATGTTTCATAGAAATATTTGGGATTTCATTCTCAAAGAATTGAATATGAAGACTAACAAGCTCTTTACAGTGAAACAATTGAAGGAGAAATTTCAAAGGTTGCATATGAAACACCGACTGTTTAGTCAATTGCTTGAGCAAATTGGGTTTGGTTGGAATGCAGAAAGTAATACTATCATAGCCTTAGATAAGACTTGGGAAAATTACATTCGGGTATCATTTTTCTCCCTAAAGTTCATAGTGTGGACTTACTTACGATAATTTCTTTTAAATAGATAATGACATTTATATCTACATTTTTTTTCTTAGGCACACCCGAAAGCTTCTCAATTTCGTAAGCAAGGTTGTGAACACTACAAATTGTTAGGGATAATCTTTAACAAGTCAACTGCCACAGGAATTCTTCACCATGCTTCAACCCAAGATCCACCTAATTCCGATGAGGAGAATGAATTGCATGAAGCTTTTCTCAATAGTGGCATGCATATAGACATTGATGTTGATGGCCTTGGTAACCTGGATGATCCAAATACTCTGGTTGACCTTGAAACCCCAAGCACTCATCTCACTCAGCCTGAACGTTCTGCCAAGCATTCTAAAAATAATGATAAGAAAAAACAGAAGGAAACTAGAAATAGTCAATTGAGTGAAGTTTTTGCCTGTTTCATGGAGGCCACAAAAGTAAGGATAGAAGCTTCTTTGGCTAGGGCTGAGAGGTATAGAGAGAAAAACGTTGATAGAATAAGTTCGGTGGTTTCAACTGATTATTCAGTGTCAGTGTGTTTGAAAGTTCTTGATGAAATGGAAAATCAAGTGGATGATGACACATATTTGAAGGCATTAGAGAAATTTACAGGTAATTTTGAGTTGAGGAAGGCATTCATTAAAATGCCTTTGGAGAGGAAGAATGCGTGGTTAGCTAGGATTGATTGAGAGTTGGAGACATTACCTTTGGTGTTAAGGAGACTATTTGTTCTTTGATGTGTGTTTATGTTTGTACTTCGATATTTTTATTACTTTTTTTAGTTTATGGATGATATGTTATTTGTTTGGATTAAACTTATGCGTTTGACCTTCCTTGTATTGTTGGAATATGAATGATTAGAATTGTGCATATAGGTCTAATTAGATTTGAATGATTAGAATTGTGTATACAGGGTCTAATTAGATTTGCAAAATCAAAGAAAACAGAGGAGGTATTGTCGATTTTTTTTAAAAAAAATATATATAATTAAACTTCAATCTATTTAGATTTGTGGAATATAAACTATACTACTTGATAACCATAACTGGACTTGTTTTTTTTGTTTAGGTTAAGAAATTGACAATTTAGACCGCAATAATTGTGGTAGCCAATCTAATTCATCAAGTTCGTCCGCTGAAGATGAGTATGAAATGTTCTCATTGTTATGTTTCCTATGTTTGCCGAATATGATGAAAAATTTATGAATAAATTACCTATGCGAACATCACGACTCAGTGGACATGAATATATAACTGAATTGTTAAATGGTCATTCAGATGTAGTTTATGAATTGTTTCGCATGGACAAGGACACATTTATTCACTTATGTAACACATTGAAGCAATATAATTATATAGAAGACTCAAGGGGTGTCACAGTAGAGGAAATGATGGCCATTTTCTTGTTTGTTGTGGGGCACAATATGGGGCACAGAGTTATAGCTGATCGATTTCAACATTTACTAGAAACAATTAATCGACATTTTAAGACAGTGATGAGAGCATTGAACAAGTTTGCAAAGCACATAATTTGTCCGTTGAATGACCACGTGGTGCCTCCACAAATTAGACATGATCGAAAGTTTTACCCAGCTTTTAAGGTAATTTATCTTATGATTGATTGTTAATTTATTAGTTTAGCTTTGTATATACAATATATAATACCAAATTGAGTCTAATCGTATGCGATTTAATGGATCCAGAAATGCATTGGCGCAATTGATGGAACGTACATCAGTGCATGGGCACCAGCATAAAAAGCTACCAGTTATAGGGGTAGAAAATTGATTGTCACACAAAATGTGATGTGTGCATGTTCATTCGATATGAAATTCACATACGTTTATAGTGGGTGGGAAGGTATGACTAACAATTCACGAGTCTTTTTGGACGTCTTAACTCGATCGGATGCTCAATTTTCTTGTCATACTAATGGTAAATCTATTTTAGTACTAAGTTGAAATTATATACTAATTGATTGATATGTACTAAGAGAACTTGTATGACTTATAGGTGAGTATTATTTGGTGGATTCCGGTTATCTATGTATAGCCGGGTTTCTTCCATCGTTTAGAGGTGAACGATATCACTTAAATGAATATCAAAATAGAACACGTCAACCAACGAGTTATAGAGAACTATTTAACTACAGGCACTCATCTCTACGTAATGTTATAGAACGTTGTTTTGGTCTTAAAGGCACGTTTTCCAGTTTTAAAAATGATGCCTAGATTTAAGCCCTCTAGACAACCTCTTATAGTTGTTGCTTGTTGTGTGGTTCATAATTTTGTACGCCAGTGTTCTCAGAGTGATCAACTGTTTAATGAATGGGAAGCAGAGGACCATGAAGTAGAAAGTGAAGGAGGGTCGAGCACATTTACAAGTAATTATACAGTTGATTTGTCTGATGCATGTGCATCAGATGTGGGCAGACCGTTTTGGTATTTGATTTAACATTTGGTAATCATGTTAATCTTTGTCGGTAAGAGTTAGTTAATTTAATGTCCTTATTTGTGTTAATTTAGTTACTAAATTATAATTGTTATTCTTAGGAATATATTTCATATATTGATATATTATTTGACTTATAGAGTGTGATGATGGCAAACCAACCAAATTTGGTAGTGGAGGCAAACCTTTTTGCAGGAAGAATTTTGGGCTGTTTATTTCCATTTTATTAATTTATTGAAGTTGTATTTGATCAATGAATATTGCATCTTAAAGTTGTCCTCAACTATCTTATTTTTAAGAAGAAAAGTATGTCATCTTTTAGATATTGAACAAACTTGAATATTGTATTTGATGGGTTGGTTGTTCATATTTTATCAAATTATGAAAATTGTGTTGTACTTTTATTTTTATTTTTAAGAATTTATTTAACAAACAAACATGACATGACCAAGGGAAAGAGTGTTGTCATGTTTGATCCATGGTATATAAAAAATACGAACATTTTAAAAATAAAATAATATTAATTATTTTCAAGTATTTGGTGTGTGCTAAAAAAATGTATTTAGTAAATGTGAGAAATAAAATTAATTTTAGATATTAAAATTTAAACTTAAAACTTAAAACTGAAAACAATTACAAGAAGGTGTAATCCAAACAGTTTTCAAAATAAGTTAATCCAAACAACATTTCACTGTTTTCTGTTTTGGAAACAATTTTTGAGTTACAGTTATTCAAACGTGTTTTCTTTAGAAAACATCAGAAAACTATTTTCAGTTTTTATTTTCGAAAACAGTTTTTCGAACACTGAAAATTGAAAACTGTTACCCAAACATGCCCTTAGCTTCTTAATAGTAAAAGAACACTATAACCAAATTGAATCTATTCAAGATCATTTGACAATCTAAAAGAAGAGTTGACATTCTCGATTACATTATGTTCCACATTTAGAGCTATATGCTCTGCAAGTAGAATTTACCTGTAATTTGGTCTAAACTTCATGAGTCTTTTTTTACATGGTTGACATACACAAAAAAAATAAAATAAAATTGTCTAGATATGAGCGATGAAATATGTTTAGATGTAAGTTAATAGAAATTGTTCAATTACGATTCTTTTATTATAAACATTATGAAGTAAAACCTATAGTATCACTATAAGATAAATTGATTTTGCCGGCGCTTTATTTTCGGCGCTTAGTACAAGTGCCGCCGTAAGTCCTCTGCCGGCACTTCTATAAAGCACCGCAACATCCAAAGAACATATATTGGTGCTTCAAAGCGTAGTTATATGCGAAACTTATTGCCTATTTTGGCGCTTCTAAGCGCCGGAATAGGCACTTAAAAGCGCTGAAATATGATCAAAACCCATTTCATATTCCGGTGCTTTCAAGCACCGCAATATGAAATGGGTTTCTGCATATTGCGACGCTTATAAGCGCCGGAATGTGATCGAAACACATTTTATATTTTGGCTCTTGTAAGCCCTGCAATATGATGGGTTCGAGCATACTACAGCACTTATAAGCGTCGTAATATGCATAGCGTCGAAATTGGAGTTAAAATAGTCGGTGATACGCGCGTTTAGACAAATTTCTCAATCAACAGGTGTCAAAATAGCCGGTCCTCGTGACTACTTCTTCCTGCTCGCGTCTCTAGCTTCTTCATCATCTTCTTTGTTTCTCTCTCTTCAAAATTTCTGCACGGGTATATTGTTTATCTTCTTGTTGTTTTGGTCTCATTTCTTATGTGATGAGGACACGGCTAACAAATGGCATCTTCCTATTCAAGTTCCAATTTGACCAGTTACAAGGGCTCGAGCTAAAAGGTTCAAGGAAACTCTCAATGGGCTGATTCAACACATTTGGACTAAGAACCATCTTTAGGGGCCCAAGAATGATGCTATACATGATCCACAAGGATGAGTTTCCATAATTTAGGCTTTTGAATAATCCAGCAACGCAAGATGGTGAATTAAAATCGTAGTTTCCCAAAATTAGAGACATACTCATTTTGGTTGGCTCATCAAGGAAAATGACAAGCTGCAATTTTACTTATTACCTTTTTTTTAATTGTTTCCATATTAATTTAATTGTTGAATTATAAGGCTTGCATGCCAAGTTAGGTACTTTCCTTATTTTGATTTTAGGTTACCAGAATTCTATTTAAGTTTATTTCCTATTTCGTAGTTTCCTATTCTTACCAGAATTCTATTTAGGTTTATTTCCTATTTCTTAGTTTTCCTTTTTCTAATTGGTTACGAATTCTCATGTATTTAAATAGCCATTGCCTTTTTGGAATAAGACAATTCAGATTTGATTCATACTTTTGGAGGGAAAATTCTCTTTGGTTCTTTTAGAATTTCTGAACTTATCGGAGTTTCTGTGGTGTTCATCTTCGACTTATCAATCAATCCTTCCATAATTGATTATGGTGTCTTCATTATACCAAGGTTCTTGCTTCAATATAAGCAATGGGTCATGGCCTCAGTCTTTATTATACCAAGGTTCTTGCTTCAATATAAGCAACGAGTTATAGTCTCACATAAATCTGCTTCTAGACGATCTTGGAAGTCTTTTTGATCCATCAAATTCTTAGTTCATGGCGTGGATCATATAAGTTGGTATCAAAGCCTTCTAGTTGCAGGTTTGCTTATCTTTTGTTTTGATTAATAAAATAAATAAAAAAACGAAATTAAAAAAAATGAAATTAAAAAAAAGAACGAATTTTCAGTTTAGCAAAAAAAAAACGTAAAAAAAAGGTGTGTGATATTTAGATTCAATCATTTCAATTCTTGTTTCAATTTCTCATCTTTGTTTCCTTGTATTCTAGCCTTTAAATCCGAATTTCTTTGTGAGTTATTGGTGAATTGTTGCTGAAAACTTTGATACTTGCTCGGTTAGTTTGATAAGAACCTATAGAGGATTATTACGAGTGGAAAAAGGCAAGAGTGGTGAACACATAAGAGGGTAAAAGCCAATATGATTTTTGTGTAAAAACACGAGTGAAATTGAGTGACTCATTCTTTGAGTGAAACACGTGAGGGAGTGTGTGAGGTTCTTCTGTCCCTTTTTTTTTCTAACTTTGTTTTTGCAGCAAATATGTCAGACAATAAGAACAAAAATAATTCCGGAGATATGTCGGGAGAGGTTGACCCGAAGTTACTAATGGAGGCTTTAATGGGTGAGATAAGGAGAGTATTGAGAATGGAGATGTAACAGATTCATGAGCGGATAGATCGGGTAGAGAATGTACATGTGGGGCAGCAACAAAACACTCCTAATATGTGTAGGAGGGAGAGAGTTCAACCTAGGGGAGAGAGAGTTGAAGATGAGGGATACACTGCCCGAGGAGAATTGTTGGTTGCAGGAGAGCTCTAAGTGTGCAAATCAAAGAAGATGATGAAGTACAGTAAGAAAACATCTTTCATACTAGATGCCACGTGCAAAACAAGGTATGTAGTGTGATTATTGATGGAGGTAGTTGTACTAACGTTCCTAGCACTATAATGGTTAAGAAATTAGGGCTGCTAACAATTAAACATCCTCGGCCTTACAAGTTGCAATGGCTCAATAATAGTGGTGAAGTGAGGGTGAACAAACAGGTGTTAGTTTCCTTCCGTATTGGAAAATATGAAGACGAAGTTTTATGTAATGCAGTTCCGATGTAGGCTGGACACTTGTTACTAGGCCGACCATGGCAATTCGATCGGTATGTTAAGCATGATGGCTTCACCAACAAATATTCGTTTATAAGAAATCAAAGAACAATCACTCTAGTTCCTTTGACACCAAAGCAGGTTTATGAAGATCAAGTAAGGTTACAAAAAGAGAGTGAGCAAACGAAAGAGAGTGAGAAAAAGAGAACGAATGAAAATCAAAAAGAGGAAATGAGAGAGGCTGGAAAAATTGAGAGTGATAATAAGAGAGCTGATTCGGTCATTGAGAGAAAAACAAATTTCTATGCAAGAACAAGTGAAATAAAAAGAGTGATGGTTTTAAATCAGCCAATGATTGTACTTTTGTACAAAGAGGTGTTAACCAATTTGACTCATCTTTACCTAGTTCTATTGTTTCTCTTTTACAGGAGTTTGATGATATCTTTCTCGAGGAGATTCTGCTTGGCTTACCTCCTATTCGAGGAATTGAACATCAAATTGATTTCGTGTCCAGTTCTACAATTCCAAACCGATTAGCCTATCGAAGCAGTCCCGATGAGACAAAGAGCTAAAAGGGCAGGTTAGTGAATTGATGGAAACGGAGTACGTAAGAGAAAACATGAGCCAATGCGCTGTTCCGGTGATTTTGGTTTCTAAAAAGGATGGGACGTGGAGAATGTGCGTTGATTACCGAGCACTCAACAATATAACGAAAAAGTATCGACATGCTCTTCCTTGTTTAGATGATATGCTAGATGAACTGCATGGTGCATGTGTATTTTCTAAGATTGATTTAAAAATTGGATATCATCAAATAAGAATGAAAGAGGGGGATGAATGGAAAACTACTTTTAAAACGAAATATAGTTTATATGAGTGGTTAGTTATACCATTTGGACTAACAAATACACCAATTACCTTCATGAGATTAATGAACCATGTTTTGCGAGCTTTTATAGGCAGATTCGTTGTTGATTATTTTGATGATATTCTCATTTATAGCATAATCTTAGATGATCATGTTGTGCATTTAAAATCAGTTTTAGATGTGCTTAGAAAAGAGAAGTTGTTTGCTAACTTGAAGAAGTGCACCTTTTGCATCGATAAGCTTGTGTTTCTTGGTTTTGTTCTGAGTGCACAAGGAATATAGGTTGATAAAGAGAAGATCCGTGCGATTAAAGAATGGCCAAGTCCCATGAATGTAGGTCAAGTTTGTAGTTTCATGGCCTTGCTAGTTTTTACAGGAGGTTCGTGAAAGACTTTAGTAGTATTGCCGCACCACTTACCAAAGTCATCAAGAAGAACATTAAATTCAAATGGGGAGACGAGCAAGAGAAGGCGTTCCAATTGATCAAAGGTGGCCAGCAACTGAATTTTTAACCCGAATATTGGGTTTGGTTACACATGAGGAAAGAAATATTTCCAACACAAAGGTGTTCAAAGTTACTTCTTAAAGGAGATAGACCTTCTTCGGTCCTTAAGCGCATCAATGACAAGGCATACAAATTAGGTTTGCCAGGTGAGTATAATGTTAGTACCACTTTCAATGTTTCTCATTTAAGACTTTTTGATGTAGGTGATGATTTGAGGACAAATCCTTTTCAAGAGAAGGGGAATGATGAGGACACGACTAACAAATGACATCTTCCTATTCAAGTTCCAATTGGACCAGTTACAGGGGTTCGAGCTAAAAGGTTCAAGGAAACTCTCAATGGGCTGATTCAACATATTTGGGCTAAGAATCATCTTTGTGGGCCCAAGGATGATGCTATACATGATCCACAAGGATGAGTTTCATAATTCAGTCTTTTGAATAATCCAGCAACTCAAGATGGTGAATTAAAATCTTAGTTTCCCAAAATTGGAGACTTACTCATTTTGGTTGGCTCATCAAGGAAAATGGCAGGCTGCAATTTTACTTATTACCTCTTTTTTAATTGTTTCCTTATTAATTTAATTCCTGAATTATAAGACTTGTATGCCAAGTTAGGTACTTTCCTTATTTGGATTTTAGATTACCAGAATTATATTTAGGTTTATTTCCTATTTCGTAGTTTTCTATTCTTACTAGAATTCTATTTAGGTTTATTTCCTATTTCTTAGTTTTCTTTTTTCTAATTGGTTACGAATTCTCATGTATTTAAATAGCCATTGGCTTTTTGGAATAAGACAATTTAGATTTGATTCATACTTTTGGAGAGAAAATTCTCTTTGGTTCTTTTAGAACTTCTGAACTTATCGGAGTTTCTATGGCGTTCATCTTCGACTTATCAATCAATCCTTCCATAATTGATTGTGAAATCTTCATTATACCAAAGTTTTTGCTTCAATATAAGAAACGGGTCACGGTCTCAGTCTTTATTATACCAAGGTTCTTGCTTCAATATAAGCAACAGGTCACTGTCTCACATATATCTGCTTCTAGACGATCTTGGAAGTCTTTTTGATCCATCAAGTTCTTAGTTCTTAGCGTGGGTCATATCATTGTGGATCTATGAGAATGTTAACATTTACGTATTTTATAGGATTGCTTTTGTTTTGTGTCACACAGTTCTAGAGTCATGAATTCTTTTGACTACAATTAGTGGAAGGTTACTACAGAATGTCTGGTATAAATATGGAACTAGAATGAGTAATACTGGGGCAGAAGAAAGATTGGGAGAATTTTCTATTCGGTAGACTCTATGGACTTGCAATCTTCTCTAGTCTAATATAGGATTTCCATAACATAAGTAACTAAATCTAGAATCAACAATGGTTGAAATCTTGACAGATTCTACTCGTCTTATATAATTGATGGTTATGCAATTTCATCATCTGAAACCAGTTTGATTTCCATTTTCCTGGCCAAAGACATTTCTGCTACATATTTTACTGTCACTGACTTGTTGTCTTTGTTTCATCTAATGCATCTGTTTAGTCCTATACATGCATACATACAAGCTGTGGTCATAATTATAGGAAGTTTAGCAGCATAACTATTCTTCCATTGCCTGATGATCGCGATTGAAGTTATATGCTTAATAGTATGTTTCTTTTCCATTTTGTTGACTGCTATTTGTTTGTAGTCAATCATCTTTAGGAGTTACCACAATATGTAACCTTTTGATGTTGTCCCAATTAGCAATCAAAAGGAGAATTTCTTGGAAATAACTTTTTTGCCTACTTTGTTTAGAATTTGCAGCAAGAGGCTGCCTTGCATGACTCTTGATGATGCATTTACTTATGTTAACTTTTCTTCTCTTTTTTCTTTTGGTGGGAGAAAGAAGAGAGATAGGGGGTACTATAACCATTAAAATTAAGCTGTCTTCTAACTTTTACTGGTCTTAGTGTCCGCACAATATATGAACTATGGAGCTATCTATACCCTAGAAATATATTGCTTCTTGATAGGCATTGAGCATTTCTATGGCATGTTCTCACTTGACAACATTTTCTGGTGGATTCTATGGATATATGTCTGTGTAGGTAGCTTTTTTTAGTTTTGTTTCAGTTACAGCCAGGATGACACTGCTTGTTTCCTACATATAAACCTTAATTTGCTAAGACTCCTCTTCCCCTGATCGACCTTGTGTCTGTGCTCTGTACCATGTGATGGAAGAGCAACGCTGGGGGAACCCCCAAAATAGCCACCCATTTCAGCTGTTCATCCCAACAACCGATTAGAATGAACAATGTCACTCATTAAAATTTAAAATACTGATTTTTAAGATTAAAATGGTCATTTATTAGTCATGATCCTACAAATGTCATCCAATTACTAGTTCACTGGCAAGTGTCATAAATGGGTGGTTATTTTGGGGGGTTTCTTTATCTTTGCTTGCGATGGAATGATGATTTCTCCATTGGTAAACATCAGTATCATTTGAAAATGATTCAAAGCAAAAACTACTTAATGTGACATGGATTTGACATGTTTTCTTTGGTAGGATTCCTTATAGGCGTGATGGTAAAATATTTTGTCAAAATGAGCATCGTGTTAATTTTGGCAGCATATTTCTATTATGATCTTAGAAGCATTTTGTGGCACCAAAGCTTCTAGGAATATTACATATTACTGATATACATGATAGGATAATTAATTTGAAGTGCACTAAACCACTAGCATATAATATAGGAGAAAGCAAGTCCATGCCAACTATTCAAACCTTAACTGACTTGAGTAATGATGCTTTATGAATTACATTATTCTCCTTATCACCCATGACATGATAGTATTGCATGTTTGTAATTGTAGGCTAGTATAATGTCTAATTGATAGTTATTTGAGATGAATTGACTTAACTGAGTAATGATACCATACAAATTGCATTATTCTCCTTATCACCCTTGATGTGATAGTACTTCATGTTTGCAATTACAGGGCAGTATAATGTCTAATTGATTCTATTAATTTGCGATGAGTTTATTTTCTTCATGCTTTATGTGATCATCATCATGTCTGGATGAGGTTTTACTGGTTTAGCTGTCTGATTTGGCTGTTTGGATGATGGCACTTACAATCAGTGCATGCCTTCTAATATAGTGGTAGACGATCAATTAGATTGTATCTCAACTTGGGCTAGGATGAACATTGATGAAGATACCAATCTTTTTTAAAATGTAGAAATATTTTTTAATGTAATATGAATTGGGCATTTCGCTGAATGGCCATATAGTTTTAATGCCATTTCTGAGTTTTTTCTATACACAAATTTGATGTGTGCGCATTTTTTTTTAATGTAATAAAAATGCTTCATAATTGTGTAATGGTGTTTGGTGGTAAGTGTTAGATTTTCTATGGAATATAAATTATGCCAAGTTGATCCCATAGAAAGCAGAAAGTTGTAAAACTTGAATTAGGACATCCTTTGCAAACTCCAATTTAAGGTGTGATTTTATCCAATTAAATAAAAGCGTTTGCTCAACTCTTTAAAAGTAGTTTAATAATTTTTTGAACACAAGTTCTGCTGTATGTATCAATATTTGCAGATTCCAGTTTTGAGTAAGTTTAGATATACACTTATTCATATGTGCATTTCCATGTACCTGTATTTGATGTGTATTTATGTGATGCACATGTATGTCAAGGAGATTTGTAAAGTTTTATTGTATTCTTTCTTTTTTGTCTCATAAATTCTGCATGGCCGTTGCAGATTTGCAGCTCACTCAGTCTTCTACAATCGAGTTTTCTTCTTCGATATATTCTTTGCTTTGCTAGCTTGGTACAAGTTCCTACTTATCTCGCACCATTATTGTTTACTATTTTCTTGACATCTTTTCTTCATTCTTATACATAGATCGATACTCTTCAGAATTCTTGAACTCTGTAATTTACTTATTACATTCCAAAACTGACCTGTTATAGACATGGGTTGCCCATATATTCCATCCCTGAACGATATTCTGAGGTTAGTGCGACTCTTGTTTTACTTTGTGATTTACTTTATAACAACCAAAAGAACTGTGTTCTGGTGCATGGCTTGTAGGTTGCATGTGTTATAATGCTTACAAGGTAGAATAGTTGTAGTTTGCAAATCGAAAGTTAATTATCAAAAATAATGTTGTCAAATTGAAAGTTGGACTGGGTTTATTTGAAGTTTGGGTTGACTGAGTGACCCACCCTATCAGCAGCATGCAGATATGAGACTGGGCTAAAACTTACGAGTAAAGTTGAATGCATGCAAGGTTTGAAGAAGAGGTATTGATGAGAGCAATAAAATGCATCTTAATCGTACTTATTTGTTAGCACTTTAGGATTGATTTAGGTTTTAATTGCATTTTTATTCGTTAACAACTCTAAAGTGGTATTCTTAGAGCATTAACTTATTTGTGCATTTTCAAGTATCCTGAGTTAAAAAAGATGGAAAATCTATCATCATTTTAAACACAAAGCTTCAATGAATACTCGATTGAGAGAATGGTCGTGAAAAAGCCAAGATGAAGAGAAACCAAGAAAGGAGTTTTCACTAAATTGCCAGAATTGTCATACAAATCAATCATCTTTGCAAATTAAACTGTATTGATGCAGGAAGAACCAGGAGATGAGCCATAAAAGCTTAGAAATATCTGGAAGTCTATTTTTTGAAGAATTTTATGGTTCGTAAAAATGATATTCCTAGATAAAGTTATGGCAGTTTTAGTAGACAGATGTTAGACCTCCATAACAGCATCAGCTCAAGGTGCACCTTGGAGAAGCTGAGGCGCACCCTTCAGAAAGAAGACCAAAAGAAGCTTAAAGAGCCATCAGGTTGAGGTGCACCTTAGATCAACTAAAGGGCACCTTGAGGGGCTGAGGTGCACCCTGGAGAAGCTGAGGTGCATCTCACTGCACACACAAGAAACTTGACAAAAGCCAAGGTGCAGCGCGACTAAGCCAAGGTGCAGCACGCGCACAGACCCTGTTCTCTGAGTTAGACCCTAATTAGGTCTTTAATGATTTGTTCAAACCCTAAAACACTCTTAGGCCTTGTACACTATTAATAGACCACTTAAGGTTTGTAATTAGGCATTCAAAAAAACCCAAAAAACTCAAGGGAGGCTGCCACACTCTCCCCCATAGCTAACTAATCTCCAAGCAAGGCGAATGGATGAATCCCTAGGTGTAGTTGTTTCTATTTCCCTTACTTGATTCAGTTGTAATAGAGCTTTAGCGTTCAAACATTGTTATGATTTACTTTTTAATCTAATTAGTAGATTTCTTATTAGTCTGGTGATTGCATGCTTCTTTTCCATATAAGTCTAGTCATGCTCTTCTTATGTGTATTTGTTTGGGTGTGATTTAGTCTGGTAGATCTCTTTTATAGATTTGTCCATTGCTGTGGTATTATCATTTAGATATATCATCGTCTTTTGATAATTTATAAATTAGGTCATGTGTGCTTAAAAGTAAAGAATAATTCATATCAATTACATTAGGGTTTATACATGTGCTTTAATTGAATATTTGCCGATTGCCTGTTTGGGATGTGAAACTTGCAATCGAGATAAAAACAACTGAATCAAGTTAGGATTAGGGCAACAAACCTAGGGAGGGTTCCTGGATCTTGTTATTCCCCTTATTATATTTCACATTCTACTTTACACAATTGTTTCACTATCAATTTAAGATTCTCTTACTCATTTGGATTTATCGTTTTAGATTAAAGTTTACACCTTCCTTTGTAGTTAACTTGTTTCCCTGTGGAATCAAAACCCCAAAGCTATGCTACAACAACCGCGTTACTCTTTGGGCGTAATCAAATTTTGGCGCCGTTGCTAGGGAAACGCACTTAAATACAAAATTGTCAACTTTGAGACAAAACGGTAATATTGTTCCTTTCTTAAAGTTTTGATTTTCTGATTTTTATTTTATTTTATTCTTTGTTCTTTGTTTTGATTTTCTAATTTATTTATTTTTCTTCTTTTCTGTTTTATTTATTCCCCCTAACATGGCTTAAAATCACAATGAAATTGTTGCTAGGACACTTAAAGACTACTTGCACCCTAGTCGAACGGCCACCCCATCTTGTATTATGTTCCTCCCTAATGTTCAACAACCTGGTTTTAAGCTGGGCATGATCCAATTGCTATCAACCTTCCATGGGTTTGAGAATGAAAACCGCTATATCCACATTAGGGAATTTGAGGAAGTAGTAGCAACTTTTCACAGTAGGGCTGATATGATAGACACCGTTAAACTTAGGTTTTTTTCTTTTTCACTTAAGGAAAAAGCTAAGGCTTGGCTATACTCATTAAGGCCTAGGTCCATAGGTAGTTGAAATGAGATGACACGAGTTTTCTTCCAAAAGCACTTCCCAACCCATAAGACCAATAACCTCAAGAGACAAATCTCAAACTTTGCACAAAAGGATAGCGAAACCTTATATCAAGTTTGGGAACGTTTTAAGGACCCTTTGAATTCTTGTCCACACCATGGTTATGAGAGTTGGCAAGTGGTTAGCTACTTCTATGATGGACTTCTAAGTAGGGAGAGGCAGTTCATAGAAATGATGTGCAATGGGGATTTTCTTCAAAAAGATCTCGACCAAGCCATGGATTTCCTAGATGACCTATCAGAAAAATCCTACACTTGGACAAGACCAAATGCCATAGAAAGTACTAGGAGAAATCAACCTGTTGGGATTCATCAACTTAAGGAAGAGGATAACTTTAAAGCCCGTTTAGAGGCCCTAACTAAGGAAATTGAAGCCTTAAAAACTAGAAATGCTAGGGCTCCTGAATCGGTTGCTAGGGTAGAGTCCTATGAGCCTTGTATCATGTGTAATGGGGTAGATCATTTACCTAAGGATTGTCCAGTTTATTTTGAGATGAAGGAAGAGTGTAATGTTGTAGGTATACCCTTTGGGAAACCACACTCACCCTACTCTAACACCTACAATCCCGGTTGGAAAAATCACCAAAATTTTAATTGGAAACCCGATACACAACCTCCTGCCCACTCTAGTACCCAATGGCAACCGGAAGCCACTTCATATAATGCACCTCAACAATCTCTACCTTTGGAAGATATGTTTAAGTCATTTATGCAGGTATATGCCAAGAATGTGGAAGATCAAGGCAAAATAAATCAACAACTGTTAGAGGAGCAACCAGGGATCAAAGCGGAACAAAAGGAGATAAAGAGCCAACTCACTAAGTTGACTAGTTTCTTGGCGATTCAAGAGCAAGGACTGCTTCCTTCGCAGCCACAACAAAATCCAAGGGGACAACATATGGCATAAACCTCCAATCCTAGAAATCAAAATGTTAAAGAAGTTAATGCTATAATCACCTGTAGCGATAAGAAAATTGATGGTTCCACTCTACCATCAAACTTGAGCAACAAGGATGAAACCCCTAAGGAACAAGAGGCCCATGATGATTATTCTCCACCGATGCCTTTCCCTCAAGCACTCCTTAAACCTAAGGAGATAAATTCAGCATCAAAAGGTGAGATTCTTGAACAACTTCAGCATGTTAAAATTAACCTCCATCTTCTTCATGTTATAAAACAGATTTCCAACTATGCTAAAGTCATCAAGGATCTGTGCACACTCAAGAAGAGGCACCATGTGAAGAAGATGGCGTTCCTAATGGAGCAAGCAAGTGCAGTAATTGACACCAAGACACCACCCAAATATAAAGATCCGGGCTGTCCAACAGTGGCTTGTCATATTGGAAACAAATCTTGTGGCCAAACATTGTTAGATTTGGGTGCTAGTGTGAACCTCATGCCACACTCCATGTACTTGTAGCTCAGTCTAGGTGAGATCAAACCAAACTCCGTGGTACTTCAATTAGTGGATAGATCGGTAAGAAAACCAAGAGGTATTGTAGAAGATATTTTGTTGCAAATTGATAATTTCTACAATCCTGTTGATTTTTTGGTTTTAGATGCTGTTTCTACTGTAAACACGGAGTTCAAAATTCCTTTGATACTTGGAAGACCATTCCTTACCACTGCCAATGCCCTCATTAATTGTAGGAATGGCCTAATGAAATTATCATTTGAAAATAGAACTTTAGAGGTAAATGTTTTTCGAGTCTCAAAACAGCCACATGAAGAGGATGAGTATTTCGATACTTACATGGTTGATAAGCTCAATTTGGAGGATGAGCACACTAAAGATAATTCTAACTCTTTGGAATTCCCTCCTAATAATTTTAAATTCGATGATTCTTTAATTTATTCCCATGCCGTTAATGTTGTTGATATTTTTGATAAGTCACAGGAATTTATTAAGAAATCATGGCAACCATGCTTTGAGAAGTCGCTTGAGAGAAGTCACATGGATGCGAAAATCAAATACCCTATTGCTGATAATGAGTGGGCAACACCAAGAACACCTAAGCCATATGCGGTGGACTTTAAGTATTCCTTGCCAAAAGATTAGCATTAAGGCCATTAAAATGGAGCCTCATCTTCAGCACCACAATGAGGCCAGCATTGAAAGTGGTGCAGTGTCTGGCTGAAGACGTAAAACTTAGCGCTCATGGGAGGCAACCCACAACATATCCTTTTATTTTTATCTTTTTGTTTTTCTTATTTCTTTTTCTTGTTTATTTTGCTATTTTCCAGTTTTACTTTCGTATTTCTTTTTTAGGAATAATTATACGAAGCAGTTCAAATGGTGGTGCACGATTTTCAACTTCTGTGCACTTTTGGCTACAAAGGGAGTTTCCTTAACTTTTGCTTTCACATTGAGGACAATGCTTATTTTAAGTTGGGGTGGAGGAAACATATTCCTGTTTTTCATGTTCTTTATTGAACTGCTTGGTGTTTTTTTCCCTTTTTGTTTGTTTTGTGTTTGCCTTGGATGTAATTCACATGTCAATGATATAAGCTTAATTGAGATAACATACAGCATTTAGAAGGAGTTAAATTTTGTTTCAGTTTGAAATTAATTTAACTATCAATCTTCATTTGGCTTGAGACTCTAGTTTGTGGTAAGATTGTATGATTAGTCTACAACATCTAGAAAATTTTTATGTGCAATTGTTTGTGAATATTTTTACCGTCTCAACAAGCTCTAGAACTTATTTGATAATCACTTGAGGTAAATTCTCAGGATGCACACTACTTAGGATATGATATAGGTCATTTTTGAACCGTTTGAGCCTTTCAAACCTACCCTTGCAAAGTATATCACTAGTCACCTATTTGAGCCATTTTTTCTTGAAAAAGAATTTGAGCCTTATTTCTTTCAAAAATCCATTTACTTACCCTTATGAGCCTAAAAATATTTTATCCTTACCCTTCTTTTAAAAGAACTTAGTTGTACACATTTGTTGAGAAGCATTTAAGAGGAGTAAGGATAGAAATATGAAAAACCATAACCCAAGTATATTAAAGAAGATAAGTTGGGGGTTGTGGAAAAGAAAAGAAAAAAAAAATGAGAAGAAAGAGGTGAATGAGTATTTGCCAAAAACAGAAAAGAAAACAGAAAAAGAAGAGAAGTATGGTAAAGAAAGAAGAAAAAAGAAAAGAAAAAGTGGTGACTTATCAAGAGATATGCTCTTATAAAAAATGGTTGATGGAGTTGAGCATTGAAGTGAAGTTATCTAGTGCTTAAAAGTGGTTGTGTTTAAAGCTAAGAGATTAAGTTCTTTTACTTGCAAATCCTTCCCGTTCTTCCTTAACCTTTACCTTGGCCTAACATTACAAGCTTATTAAAGACCTACTGATCCAATGAAGTGTAATTTTTCTACAATAGTGAAGAATGATTTGAAAAATAAGCCTATTGAGCTTGTTGTGTGATTGATGTCACACAATTTGTTATGTTTTTAGAGGCCAAGACTTATGTTCATGAATGTTGTGCATAAAATCATCCAGGTGTTCAGATTAATGGATTGTGGTAAGATGGATGTTAAGAGTCAATAATGATTTTAATATTGATGTTTGGATTACTTTTGGATTTGGGTAAAATTTAATGATTCTTTGTGCCGTGTGTTATGTGCAATTTTTTGAGACAAATGTGAATTACTCTTGGTTAACACTAATATTGTTTTTCATTTACTTTGATTCCCACCATAAAATTCATCTCTTGTTTCCGCTTGAATTGTTAGGGACTAGCAATAAGCTAGTTGGGGGTTGTGATGAGAGCCATAAAATACATCTTAATCGTACTTATTTGTTAGCACTTTAGGGTTGATTTAGGTTTTAATTGCATTTTTATTCGTTAACAACTCTAAAGTGGTATTCTTGGAGCATTAACTTATTTTGGTGCATTTTCAGGTATCTTGAGTTAAAAAAGATGGAAAAGCTATCATTATTTTAAACATGAAGCTTCAATGAATACTCGAGTGAGAGAATGGTCGTGAAAGAGCCAAGATGAAGAGAAACCATGAAATGAGTTCTCACTAAATTGCCAGAATTGCCATATAAATCAATCATTTTTGCAAATTAAACTGTATTGATGCAGGAAGAAACAAGAGATGAGCCATATATGCTTAGAAATATATGGAAGTCTATTTTTTAGAGAATTTTACGGTTCATAAAAATGATTTTCTTAGAGAAAGTTATGACAGTTTTAGTAGACAGAGGTCAGACCTCTAGAACAGCATCAGCTCAAGGTGCACCCTGGAGAAGCTGAGGCGTACCCTTCAGAAGGAAGACCAAAAGAAGCTTAAAGAGCCATCAGGCTGAGGCACACCTTGGATCAACTGAGGCACACCTTCAGGGGCTATGGCGCACCCTGGAGAAGCTAAGGCACACCTCACCGCACACACAAGAAACTTGACAAAAGCCAAGGTGCAGCGCGTGCACAGGCCCTATTCTTCGAGTTAGACCCTAATTAGATCTTTAATGATTTGTTCAAACCATAAAACACCCTTAGGCCTTGTACATTATAAATAGACCACTTAGGGTTTGTAATTAGGCATTCAAAAAAACCTAAAAAACTCAAGGGAGGCTGCCACACTCTCCCCCATGGCTAAATAATCTCCAAGCAAGGCGAAGGGATGAATCCTTAGGTGTAGTTGTTTCTATTTCCCTTACTTGATTTAGTTGTAATAGAGCTTTAGCGTTCAAACATTGTTATGATTTAATTTTTAATCTAATTAGTAGATTTCTTATTAGTTCGGTGATTGCATGCTTCTTTTCCATATAAGTCTAGTCATGCTCTTCTTATGTGTATTTGTTTGGGTGTGATTGAGTCCGGTAGATCTCTTTTATAGATTTTTCCATTGCTGTGGTATTTTCGTTTAGATATATCGTCGTCTTTTGATAATTTATAAATTAGGTCATGTGTGCTTAAAAGTAAAGAACAATTCATATCAATTACATTAGGGTTTATACATGTGCTTTAATTAAATATTTGTCGATTGCCTGTTTGGGATGTGAAACTTGCAATCGAGATAAAAACAACTGAATCAAGTTAGGATTAGGGCAATAAACCTAGGGAGGATTCCCAGATCCTTGTTATTCCCCTTATTATATTTCACATTCTACTTTACACAATTGTTTCACTATCAATTTCAGATTCTCTTACTCATTTGGATTTATCGTTTTAGATTAAAGTTTACACCTTCCTTTGTAGTTAACTTGTTTCCCTGTGGAATCGACACCCCATAGCTGTGCTACAACAACCGCATTACTCTTTGGGTATAATCAGGTATGTATTCTTTGGATATAACAATCCCTCAGGTTAACCACCATCTAATGTTCGTAAAGATGTCTATAACTTAATTATCAGGTTAACCATATCTGATATGGTATAAAATATCTATGCTAATTCAAACAACATAAATAGCAAGTGGGTGTGCTGAAATTGGTTTATTTCAATGTGGAATATCAATATTATTTTAATGTAATAGAAAGTTATTATTTAGGTTGAACTGGTATGATCCCCTACATTGAAAATATCTAGTACTCATCAAGTTACCAACCACTTTTGGAATAAATAATCATGAATTGAAGTGACTATGTATTTATTTATTTTTGTTATATCTAAGTGACTATGTATTGTTGTGGATCTCAGTGTGTAGTTTTCTTTCTGATACTTCCCTTCTCCATACTTAAGTGCTTATATGTACACATGCCTGCACACACACTATGAGATTGCCCTGTTTGGTTTTGTTTGCTAAAAGCTTCAATTCTTTCCTAGCCAATCTTATGTCCTGTTTGTACTTTGTCCAAGAAAAACTTGAGTTGTGCCAGGTTATTGAATGTCTATCTTAGGTTAATCAAGTTTGTAAATTTCAGCATGGTGGTCTACTCAGCTTCCTGACTAGTAGCTAGACTAAGATTAATTGATATTAAATGGGTTTGAGTTAAATAACTGTTTGAACCTAATTTAATTTTTGAACCATTTGGTCTGGTTATTTTATTGTAAGCATTCATTTTTATTCTAATTGAATTATCTGTGATGAAATTTCTTTTCAATCTATAATCACTGAGGTTGTTGAGTAAGACCTAGATTATGGGGAAAAATCAAGAAGTGTTATAATATTTTGTTTGGGTTTCAAATTCTCTTACCTGTGTGATATATGGAAGCTTTGGTATTTGCTTCTGCCCTTAAACTTGGTTTCTTGTTGTTATGTGTCACGAGACCAGTTTCTTTGGTTTGAGATATTACATTAGGATCAGTTTCTTCAGTTCTTCTATTGTCTCTTTGGTCATGTTGAGTAGAACTCCAGAGAAAACCAACCAGGGATTAATTCACAATTTACTAATCCAACTGATATATGAGATTCTGTATCAAATCTACCCTCATGTTCATTGAAGGCTGAAGCTTGTATAAATGTTTGTCACAGTGCCATTTTCAGCTTCATTTATTTCATGGAGGGGACATGTTTTTTGTTACTAAATGTTTGTAATCTGTACTGTAATGAGAACAGGGGCTGGTGCAGCACCAGCACCTGCACCTGATAGAAATTAGACGGCTCCTCTCCCCAATCTATTCTATCTTTGGTTTTTTGAAATTTTACCATTTTAGTCATTGGTTGCATTTCAGTTAAATGATTATTGATGCCCTCTTTTTTCATCACTTTGCAGTGGCACAACTCACAACTAAGATTAAGCATCTGTCTTCTGTTGTACACAAAAAGGCAAGATTCTTTTTATTGTTAATGTTGCTGTTGTAAATTTACTTTTGTCAATGACTTGTTTACTTTAGGCCAGTGTTTGATGGACCTGTGAGATATAAGTATGTTTATGTTTTTATGTATACAGATTGCAACATGTTTAGGCCAAAATATATTCCTCCCTTAGTCAAAACTACTATGTCAAACCAGTCTCCAACTGGGTCTTCACAATATCAAAAAGTTATTGAACATGAGCATGAGTATCACTTTGAAGATGATCGTGACTCTCAAAGTGATTTTGAGACCGAGCCAATAACAACGGAAAGTCAAAACAATGATAATGAACAATACAAGATAATTGGTAATTTTTGTATTATAAGACATTCTCTTTATAACTAGTTTGATATCATATTGTTATACTAATTATAAAATTAATGTTTTCAATGTATAGATTCTGAAAGGAGGGTGAGAAAGCAAATATGTGTCATGCGAACATCACAAGTATGGTCCTTGGAACGTGGAGAGAAAATTGTTATCCACTTCAATGCACGTAATCAACCTGTAAAAAATAGTGGGCAAGTATTAGCTAGTTGGGCAAAGTTACAAAGAGAGAGAACCTTTGTCTGCTTGGTTACACATATTAGAAGAAGGTACCTTCTAACCACAAAAAGGACCTTGTTTTATTGATTCGGGTAATTAACAACTACTTAATTTGGGTTTTTCTTCCATTTTTTTTTGTGGTGTTGTACATGCATATACTCCCTAATACCAAAAATGCTTATTTGACATTGATTTCTTTTCTTTGTGGTAGAGGAAGTTTCATTATCCCATGATTAAGGCGATCGACAAAATATTATTGAGGATGATCGGGAAAAAATGGAAGGATTATAGGCATGTGTTTAAAAGGGACCATGCAAGGAACAAAACAAAACAAGTTTTGAGCAATAATGTTCCAAAAGGAGTAGATCAAGACCACTGGAAACAATTTGTGAACTACTGGTTTTCTAAGCAGAGTGAAGTTGTTTTTTCATAATTATGTTCATTTGAATTCTCATTCTTTATATTTTCTTTAATGATTTATTAGTCAATTGGTTTATCGTTAGTGTAGAAATATTCTACGATAGGGACAATAGCACGTGAAAGACAACAGTGTCCTCACATGACCAGATCAAAGATTTTTGCTAGAAAAAAGGATGAATATGTGAGTTGATTTGCTTCATTCATCCAATCTTTCATTTGAGATGTAGTGTATTGAGTCATTGTTTGAATTCTTTTCATAAATTGTAGGAGATGAAATGTGGAAATGAGCTCGAGCACGTAAAGCAAGGATGAAACTTTTATTGATGAAGCAACAAGACAATTTGTGGTAAGTTCAACAAAACTAGTTTGGCCCCTACATGCATGTGATTGATATGATCTGCTTTTCGTTAGTTTTTAGGTTAATTTGCTTAATTTTATGTCTATTTTTTAATATCAAATGTAAGATGAGATGAAATGTGTTGAAATTAGATGGATGAGTCTTTCTAATTTTAGATGCCACTGACTAGAAGATTTAAAATTTTAATTGTTAGTTCACGATGAGAATGATCTATAAAAGAAAATAGAAAAGCATTGACTTTTCATGATAGAGTTCGGGTTGGGGAAGGTTCCATTTATGTTTTCGTAACGCGGTTTCTTATTAAGTCTTGAGGAAGTGAGAAGAAGTAGATTGAGACAAACAGAAATTAACTAAGCGTATAGAAATGAATTACAAATAGTGAATCAAGGAGATTATCACTTTGTATATTGATTTTTTTTGTACAGCTCTAGTTTTATTTCTGTCATAGTCCAAGTATAGATTACCTTGTGTTGCTTTAATTGCCTTTATCCTGCTTTAGATCATTTTGCCATCTCTGCTATCTACTGTCCATTCAAAGGTTGTAGTACAAAAAGTGAGGCAATTTCTTCTCCATACATGTTGTCACAAATTTCTCAGCTCATTTCTCCTTATAGTTTTAACAAGATAGTCGGCAGTACCTCTCAATATACATTTATAAACTATGTTAATTGAATCTTATAAGGACATCACTGCAAATCACGCAAAAAAAGGAGGAAAATTTATTTTGTCACAAGAGAAAATTAAATCAGTGCCATATATGTGTTGAAGTTATTCTTCATATTCATACTTATAACAAGAATGTTTTTGTAAATCTTGTGCTCCATAATTAATGTAAGAATAGGGTATTCGGATGTTGATGGCAAATCCATTTCTGTCAATTTGTTCCTGGATTGTAAAGCATCTCACATTTGTAGTTAGGTTTTTGGATTTAGTTAGGCTTAAAGTTGGTCTAATATTTGTTTTCCTAAAACAAAAATTTGAGAAAAATGTTGGATTGGAACGTAGCTTCTGCTTTTAAGAAACATTTGGCTTCTTTATATTCATTCAATCAAACTGGTTCTTTATGGGTGGCTTGGATCAACAAATATGTTCTCAAGAGTAAAAGCTTCTTATGGGCAATGAAAGCTCCTACTAGCTATAACTGGGTTGGGCAAAAATTACTCAAACTCAATAAACCATTTACTTGGAAATAAAGAAGTTAGTTACTTTTGGCATGACAATTGGCACCCAAAAGGGCGCTTACTTGATCACTATACTAGAAGAGCGAACCATGAATTCTATAGTTCTACACATGAAAAAACTAAAGTTGCAGTTGTTATTTATTGTCGTCGGTAAGATCAAATGAAAACACTTGTATAGCTTACTCAACCAAACACAATAGGTTCTGCTTTTACCATAAATCTTACCATAACAGCTTCTACTAAAAGCAACAGCCATGACCTAAGTTATTAATTTATGTTTTTACCCAACCACGACAGAAGCAACAACTAAGCTAAACGAAACCTTAATGAGATAGAGAGTTGGATATTTTGATATTTCAAGTGGGTGATTGGGAAGATCTTTTATCAATTAGGAATTGCCTCACTTTTCATTTTTTGGTTTCTCCATTCATTCAAAGGCTGTAGGAGGTTATTGTCATTTGACAATTTTCGGCTTAATTTTTCATGCTTACCATGCTAGACAGGTTTTTATAAACCAAAATCATGTTTGCATTTGTATGCTTGTGTTTTGTCATTTTGGTGGGGGATCTTGAAAGACCAAAATCATGTTTTGTCTGTTTTGGCTAGTTTATAGTAACAAGAGATCTTTGCAACTCTAGCTAATTTGTTTGGATTATATTTTTTTTTTTATTTTGCAGGAGGTTTTGATATTAACCACGCCAAGAACTAAGATATTGATGGATCAAGAAGACTTCCAAGATCGTCTAGAAGCATATTTATGTGAGACTGCGACCCGTTACTTATATTGAAGCAAGAACCTTGGTACATTCAATTCTTGTTTCAATTTCTCATCTTTGTTTCCTTGTATTCTAGCCTTTAAATCCGAATTTCTTTATGAGTTATTGGTGAATTGTTGCTGGAAACTTTGATACTTGTTCGGTTAGTTTGATAAGAACCTATAGAGGATTATTATGAGTGGAAAAAGGCAAGAGTGGTGATCACATAAGAGGGTAAAAGCCAATCTGATTTTTTTGTAAAAACACGAGTGAAATTGAGTGACTCATTCTTCGAGTGAAACACGTGAGGGAATGTGTGAGGTCCTTTTGTTCGTTTTTTTTTTCTAACTTAGTTTTTGCAACAAACATGTTAGACAACAAGAACAAAAATAATTTCAGAGATACATCGAGAGAGGTTGATCCAAAGTTGCTCATGGAGGCTTTAATGGGTGAGATGAGGAGAGAATGCACGTATGGGGCAGCAACAAAACGCTCCTAATGTGCGTAGGAGGGAGAGAGTTCAACCTAGGGGAGAGAGAGTTGAAGATGAAGAGTATTATGGGAATGGATTTGATGAAGAAGATGATCGAGAATCAGTTGTTAGCCATAGGAGATTTGGTGGTCGAGGTAGAGAAGCTAGGAATTGGGAAGATAATAACTTGGGTAGTATTAAGATGAAGATTCCATTGTTTCAAGGCAAACACGATCTTGAAGCTTACCTTAAGTGGTAGAAGAAGATAGAATTAGTATTTGATTGTCATAATTATTTCGAGCTTAAAAAGGTTAAATTTGCGACCATTGAATTTTTGGACTATGCGATTGTTTGGGGGATCAGCTAGTGTTAAACAGGAGGAGAAATAGAGAGCGTCCAATAGAGACTTGGTAGGAGATGAAAACTGTGATGAGGAAACGGTTTGTTCCAAGCCATTACTACCGTGAGTTGTACCAAAAATTGCAAAGTCTTACGTAAGGTAGTCGGACTATGGAGGATTATTATAAAGAGATGAAAGTAGCTATGATCCGAGCAAATGCAGAGAAGGACTGAGAGGCTACTATAGTTAGGTTCTTGGCTGGTTTGAACCTAGAAATTGGTAATTCGGTGGAGTTGCATCATTATGTGGAGTTGGAAGATATGGTGCACATGGCTGTCAAAATTGAGAACCAACTCAAGAAGAGGGGCAACAATACATGGCAAAACCCTAACTCGGGTTCATCTTGGAGGCTGAATTTTGTGAAGCAAGCCACGGCTAAGCCCAAAACCAAGCAAAAGCAAGAAAGTACTAGCCATGGAAATCAAGGTAAAACTGACTCTTCCACCACTAGAAATCGTGATATTAAGTGTTTTAAATGCCAAGGCAAGGGTCACATAGCAAGCCAATGTCCGAACAAAAAATTTATGGTATTGCGAGATAATGGTGAAATTGAAACCAAGGGCGAAGAAAATACCTGATTACGCCCAAAACATAACGCGGTAGTTGTAGTATAGTTTTGGGGTGTTGATTCCACAGGGAAACAAGTTAATTATAAAGGATGGTGTGAACCTTAACACAAACGATAAAAGATCAAATGAATCTGAGTTTGTTTGAGAAAAAGGGTAATTGTGTAAATAGGGTGGGAAATATAATTAAGAATGACAAGGTTCCAGAAATCCTCCCTAGGCTCGTTGCTCTAATCATAACTTGATTCAGTTGTTTTTATCTCGATTGCTAGTTTCACATCCCAAACAGGCAATCGGCATATATTCAATTAAAGCGCAATTATAAATCCTAATGTAATTGTTATGAATTATTCTCTACTTTTAAGCACACATGACCCAACTTATAAATTATCAAAATACGACGATATATCTAACGACAATACCGCAGCAATGGACAAATCTATAAAAGAGGTCTACCGGACTCAATCACATCCAAACAGATACACATAAGAAAAGCATGACTGAACTTATATGGAAAAGAAGCATGCAATCACCGAAGTTATAATAAATCTACTAATTAAATTAAGAATAAAACATAACAATGTTTAACAAAAATAATAACCAACTACAACTGAACCAAATAAAGGAAAATAAGAACAACTACACCTAGGGATTCATCCCTTCGCCTTGCTTGGAGATTAGCTGGCCATAGAGCTCATGCCTCCTTGAGTTGCCTTCAACCTCTCAACGATCATCCTCAGATTGCCCTCCAAAGTTTATACTTCGGATTCCTCTTAAAAGCCCTCTGGATTTACTCCTAAAGACCCTCTAGAGTCACTCTCTAATGATCTCAGAAAATGATCTTAGAAGAGCTCTGATTGGTTGATGATTTCAGCTGAGCAGAGTGGGTCTTTATATAGGCAAACTCCCGGAATGTTATGTGTTATCTAGCCAATGTGGGATACTGTCCGGGTGTGCTCGATCGCAGCCCGAGTGCGATCGATCGCAAATGCGCTCGATTGCGGCTTGTGCACTCGATCGCGTATGCGCTGCAGAGTACCTTGCTCGATGTGGGATGTGCGCTCGACCGCACTGCTTGTGCGCTCGATCGCAATTCAGGCAGCAGTCCATCTTGTCCTTCCAGAAGCATGGGATTTTGGTCTTTTAAGCAACAATCGCTTCTTTTTTCTCTTTTAAACTTAAAGTACCTAAAAATTACACTAAAATAAGTCAGTGGTCCAATAATATTACTTTAGAGTTATTAACATATAAAAGCAAAATAAAGACCGAGATCAATCCTAAAATGCTAACAATTAACCACTGTTGAGAGGCATTTTGTCTCAAAATTTGCACATAACACATGGCACAAAGAATCATTAAATTTCACCCAAATCCAAAAGTAATTCAAACATCAATCTTAAAATCGTTATTGACTCTTAACATCCAACTTACCACAATCCATTAATCCAAACATCCGGATGATTTTATGCATAACATTCATGAATACAAATCTTGGTCTCTAAAAACATAATAAATAGTGTGACATCAATCATAAAAACAAGCTCCATATGCTTACATTTCAAACCACTTTCCACTATTGTAGAAAAGTCACACTACATTGGATCAATAGGTCTTTAATAAGCTTGTAACGTTAGGCTAAGGTAAAGGTTAAGAAGGAACGGGAAGGATTCAACAAGTAAAAGAACTTAATCTCTTAGTTTTGAACACAACTCTTTAAGCACTGGATAACTTTACTTCAGCACCCAACTCTTTCAACATTTTTTTATAAGAGTATATCTCTCAATAAATCACCACTTTTCTTTTCTTTTCTTCTTTCTTTGCCATAATTCACTTCTCTTTTTTTTTTCTTTTCTTTTCCACAACCCCCAGCTTATCTCCTTTAATGTATTTGGGTTGCAGTAGTGATATTTTTTCATATTTCCACCCTTTACTCCTTTTAAGTGCTTCTCACAACATATGTATAACTAAGTTCTTTTAAAAGAAAGATAAGGATAAAATATTTTTAGGCTCATAAAGGCAAGTAAATTGGCTATTGAAAGAAACAATGCTCAAATTCTTTTTCAAGAAAAATGGTCAAATAGGTGACTAGTGATAAATATAGCAATGGTAGGGTTGAAAGGCTCAAACGGTTCAAAAATGGCCTATATCATATCCTAAGTAATGTGTATTCTAGGAATTCGCCTCAAGTGGTTATCAAGTAAGTTATAGAGCTTGTCGAGGCTACAAAAATATTCACAAAATAATCACACATAAAACTTTTCTAAATGTCTAAGACTAATCATACAATCTTACCACAAACTAGAGTCTCAAACCAGATCAAGATTGATACTTTAATTAATTTCAAACCGAAGCAAGATTTAACTACTTCTGAATGCTATATGCTATCTCAATTAAGTTTATATCATTGACATATAAATTAACTCTAAGGCTAACACCAAACATGCTAAAAAAAACAAAAATGACACCAAGCAGTTCAACAGTTCAGTGGTATGGTATACAATAAGAAATGTGTTTCCTCCACCCCCCCAACTGAAGATAAACATTGTCCTCAATGTAAAAGCAAAAATTAAGGAAACTCCCTTTTTAACCGAAGGTGTGTGGAGCTGAAAATCATGCACGACCAATTGAACCTCATGCTCAACTGCTTGTTGAAAGTCCGATTTACAACATAGAACAAACAAAAAAGAAAGAAACTGCGGTGTACCACCGTGTGTTAGCACACTAAAAATTTAAAATGGACTCAATAATAAAATAAAATAAAAACGAAACAAATAAAACAAAAGAAAGAAAAATAAAAGTAAATACATACCTGTGTTGTGTGGTCAAGATGCGTAGACCGGATCCATAAGCGGAATGTCTTCCACTTCTGAATCTTGACTATCGACTAAGATCTTATGTCGTTGACCATTGACTTTGAAAATTCGACCATCCCTAGTATCTTCAATTTCTACCGCCCCATTTTCAAAAACAGTTTTCATTACAAAAGGGCCGGTCAACCTCGACCGAAGTTTTCCAAGATGCTTATGGAGTCTAGATTCGTATAAGAACACCCGATCATTAGGTTTAAACGTTTTTTTCAAAATATTTTTATCATGGAATATTTTCATTTTAGACTTATAGATTCTAGAGCTCTCATAAATATCGTTTCTTAATTCCTCCAACTCGGTTAATTGATATTTCCGAAGCTTACCTGCTTCTCCTATGTCAAAATTAAAAGATTTGATTGCCCAATATGCTCGATGCTCGAGCTCTACAGGTAAGTGGCAAGGCTTTCCATAAACAAGCTGATAAGGTGACATACCTAAGGGAGTTTTAAAAGCTGTACGGTAGGCCCAAAGAGCATTAATTAGTCTCAAAGACCAATCCTTGCGATCCGGGTTAACCGTTTTTTCTAGAATTTGTTTAATCTCCCTATTAGCAAGCTCTACTTGCCCACTAGTCTGAGGATGATAAGCAGTAGAAATTTTATGTAACACCCCGTATTTTCGCATCAAAGCTTCAAAAGAACGGTTGCAAAAATGTGTACCTTGATCACTAATTATAGCACGTGGTGTACCAAATCGAGATAACACATTTTCTTTAAGAAATTTAAGTACCATTCTATTATCATTGCTTCGGCAAGCTGCTGCCTCTACCCACTTAGATACATAGTCTATTGCCACAATGATATATAGGTATCCAAAAGAAGGAGGAAAGGGTCCCATAAAATCGATGCCCCAACAATCAAATATTTCAATTATTAAAATGGGGTTTAAGGGCATCATATTTCGCCGAGACACAGCTATTAACTTTTGACACCTTTCACATGAGCGACAATAGGTGTTTGTATCCTTAAATAAGGTAGGCCAATAAAGTCCACACTGCAAAATTTTTGCAGCAGTTTTTTTCATTGAAAAGTGGCCTCCACAAGCTAGGGAATGACAAAATTCTAGGACACGTGCAATCTCTTCATTAGGGATGCAACGCCTTAGAATTTGGTCTGGGTAGTACTTGAAAAGATAGGGGTCATCCCAATAAAACTTATGTACCTCATATAAAAATTTCCTCTTGTCTTGAGCGCTCCAATCCACAGGTATCTCACCTGTAACCAAGTAATTCATAATGTAAGCAAACCATGGTAAGGCAGTAACAACAAGTAAATGCTCATCGGGAAAGTTATCTTTGATCGGCATGTTATCAGACGTGTCCTCAAATGTGAGCCTTGAAAGATGGTCAGCTACTACATTCTCTACTCATTTCTTGTGTTTGATAGTGATGTCGAATTCTTGTAGGAGTAGGATCCATCGGATTAGGTGTGCCTTAGCATCCTTCTTTGTAAGAAGGTACTTAAGGGCTGCATGATCTGTAAAAATAAGGATAGGAGAACCAATTAAATATGCATGAAATTTATCCAAAGCAAATACTACAGCTAGTAATTCTTTTTCAGTTGTGGAGTAATTCATTTGAGCACTATTTAAAGTCTTACTAGCATAGTAAATTACAAATGGTTTTCCCTCTCTTCGCTGTCCAAGAACAGCACCTACAGCGTAGTCACTAGCATCACACATGATTTCAAAGAGTAAATTCCAATCAGGTGACTGCATTATAGGTGCTAAAGTAAGCTTGCCAATCAGTGTTTTAAAGGCCTCTTGACAAGCTGGAGTCCACTCAAATGGGGCATCTTTAACTAGGAGGGCACATAATGGTCTAGATATGTTGGAAAATTTTTGTATAAACCTCCTATAAAAGCCAGCATGACCAAGGAAAGATCTCAAATCCTTTATTGTCTTAAGTGTAGGCAATTTAGAGATTAATTCAATCTTAGATTGATCAACCTCTATTCCTTTAGAAGAGACAATATGACCAAAGACAATACCGGATAGGACCATGAAATGATATTTTTCCCAGTTTAAAACCAATTCTTTTTCCTCACATCAAATTAATACTCTTTCCAAATTCATTAAGCATGTATCAAATGAAGATCCAAAAATAGTCAGGTCATCCATAAAAACCTCCATGCAATTTTCAACCATGTCACTAAAAACACTCATCATGCAACGTTGAAAAGTGGCAGGGGCATTACATAATCCAAATGACATTCTACGAAAAGCATAAGTGCCAAAGGGACAAGTAAAAGTGGTTTTATCCTGGTCTTCTAATGCAATTTCTATATGATAATAGCCAGAATAACCATCTAAGAAATAGTAAAAAGGGTGACCAGCTACACGCTCAATAATTTGATCAATAAAAGGGAGTGGGAAATGTTCTTTCCGGGTGGCAGCATTTAATTTTCTGTAATCAATGCACATACGCCACCCGGTCACAAGTTTGGTAGGGACTAACTCTCCTAGGTCATTCATTACCACAGTGACTCCGGACTTTTTGGGAATGACTTGTGTAGGACTTACCCATTTACTATCAGTTATAGGATATATAATACCCGCATCTAACAGTTTCAGTACTTCATTTTTCACTACTTCTTTCATGGTGGGGTTAAGTCTACGTTGAGGGTCTCTACGAGGACTGGTTCCTTCATCCAAATTTATTTTATGGCAGCAGATCAGGGGACTAATTCCCTTCAAATCAGCCATGCTCCATCCTAAGGCTGATTTATGTGCAATTAAGGTCTGAATCAGTTTCTCATGTTGGGTCTCAGATAATTCAGATGAAATAATAACAGGAAAGATATCACCTAAACCGAGAAATGCATGCTTTAAACCCTTAGGTAGTGGCTTCAAGTCGACTTTAGGTGCTGCCACACTTGAGGGAGTTTGTTTTTCACTTCTTTCAGGCAACTCTTCGAACCTTGGTTGCCATGGGCGGGTGTCATAATCCTGAGATTTGTCAAAAACAGCACAAATATCGATTACATCAGTGTTATCATCAAATAAATCAATCTCATAATTAACAAGAAAATTCTTAAAATGATCAAAATCATGAGCCATGGAAACTCCCTCATCGATGAGTGACTCGAGCATATAGAACTGGTGATTTTCATCCTCATCTTCGGGCTGTTTTGCAACATTGAAAATATTCACTTCTAAGGTCATGTTTCCAAAAGACAGCTTCATGAGTCCATTCCTGCAATTAATCAAAGCATTTGCCGTAGCAAGGAAAGATCTACCTAAAATCAAAGGAATTTTCGAGTTAGTGTCAACAGCAGAAGTTGTGTTAAGGATTAGGAAATCAACAGGATAATAAAATTTGTCAATCTGAATCAACACATCCTCTACCACACCCTAGGTTACTTTGACTGAACGATCAGCCAACTGTAACACCACACCGGTTGGTTTGATTTCCCCTAAACCTAGCTATACATAAATGGAAAATGGCATCAAGTTCACACTAGCTCCTAGATCTAGTAAGGCTTGTCCAACCTCATGATTTCTAATGCTGCAAGCAATGGTAGGACAGCCTGGATCCTTGTATTTTAGGGGAATTCTTTCCTCAATTAAAGCACTAACTTGTTCAGTTAGGAATACAGTTTTCTTGACATGGTGTCTCCTCTTAATTGTGCATAAATCTTTGAGAACCTTTGCATAGGTAGGCACTTGTTTAATCACATGCAAAAGAGAAAGATTGAGTTTTACTTGCCTTAAGTTCTCGAGAATTTCGTTGTTTAAGTCCAGATTTTTCTTGTTTGACTTTAAGGCTTGAAGGTATGGTGCTTTAACAGGACTTTTTGTCACTTCAAGGTCTTTGGTCAGTTCAATATTACTACTAGTTTGACCCTTTTCCACATCCTCGGATACATTCATTGGTGGGATGTGTAGTGACTTACCACTTCGGGTCACAATGACATTTACATCTTTCAGGTTTTCTTATGCCATATGTTGACCGTGAGGTATGGAATGAGTTTGGGAAGGGAACTTACCTCGCTCAGTCATACTTGAGGAGCTTATTAACTTAGACACTTGGCTCCTAGTTTCTCTATTCTCTTCCATCACCTGTGTAAATAATGCCTCAAACTTTTGGTTTGTCTTACCTTGTGCCTCTATAAAGGCCTGTAAGGTGTCTTCTAAGGAGTTCCTAGAGGATGAGGGTGCATGATAAGGTGCAGGGGATGATCTAGGGGGCTGTACATGCTGGTTTTCAGATTTCCAGCTGAAGTTGGGGTGATTCCGCCACCCCGGGTTATAAGTGTTAGAGAAAGGTGCAAGAGGCTTCTTGTACATGCCTAAGGCATTACATTGTTCCTCATACAGCCCTCTCATATCAGCAAATGTTGGGTATTCTTGGAGGAGGTGATCTACCCCGCCACACACAAAACACGGCTCTAAAGACTCGGCATGATTAGCCACATGTGTTTACTTTGAGCCCTTCGTTTTCAATGTCTCTAGCTCCCTAGTGAGCATTTCAACCTTAGCTTGCAGGTTGTCTTCTTCTCTAAGATGGTATATCCCTCCACTACTGGGATTTCCTATAGGTCATGACCTATTCGTGCTTTCAGTAGCACTAGGTCCAGTCCATGTATGAGCTTTCTCAGCAAGCTCATTGAGGTATTCAATAGCCTTATCGGGATCTTTTTCAGAAATTCCCCATTGCACATCATCTCTAAAAATTTGCGTTCTCTATAGGTAAGACTCTCATAGAAATAGCTCACTAAACACCAATTTTCATACCCATAGTGTGGGCACATACTCAATAGCTCTTTAAATTTCTCCCAAGACTGATATAAAGTCTCGTTTTTCTTTTGTGCAAAGGTGGAGATTTGTCTTTTCAACGCATTAGTCTTATGTTGAGGGAAGTACTTGTTAAAGAAGGCCCAAGTCATCTCAGTCCATGACCCAATAGATCATGGTCTAAGTGAGTATAGCCAACTCTTAGCTCTATCCTTCAAAGCAAAAAGAAAGAACTTAAGTCACACAATGTCAGCAGTTGCACCTTGATCATGGAAAGTTGCGACTACTTCCTCAAACTCCCTAATGTGCACATACGGGTTCTCATTTTCCATGCCATAAAATGTAGGGAGTAACTGTATCATCCCTGTCCTAAGATCTAATTGGGGAATATTGGCTGGAAACATGATGCAAGATGGTGTGGTTGTGCGTGTAGGGTGGAGGTAATCCTCAAGGGTCCTAGTAGGTTGATCCTCGTGTTCACTCATTTCCTCAGGACTAGATGGATTATTAAACAAAGGGTTTAAAAAGGTTTCTTTTGTCTCTAGCATAGGCCTACAGGCGAATCTACCCAAAGTGTCCCTATATCTGGGCATGCAAGATCACAAAATATCAAATAAAATGCTGAAAGAAATTATTTATAATTCTTCTATTGTTATGTCAAAAGTTGACAAACTTCCTTGTACTTGAGCGCGTTTCCCCGGCAATGGCACCAAAATTTGATTACGCCCAAAACATAACGCGGTAGTTGTAGTATAGTTTTGGGGTGTCGATTCCATAGGGAAACAAGTTAATTATAAAGGAAGGTGTGAACCTTAACACAAACGATAAAAGATCAAATGAATCTGAGTTTGTTTGAGAAAAAAAGTAATTGTGTAAATAGGGTTGGAAATATAATTAAGAATAACAAGGTTCCGGAAATCCTCCCTAGGCTCGTTGCTCTAATCCTAACTTGATTCAGTTGTTTTTATCTCGATTGCTAGTTTCACATCCCAAACAGACAATCGGCATATATTCAATTAAAGCACAATTATAAATCCTAATGTAATTGTTATAAATTATTCTCTACTTTTAAGCACACATGACCCAACTTATAAATTATCAAAAGACGATGATATATCTAACGACAATACCGCAACAATGGATAAATCTATAAAAGAGGTCTACCGGACTCAATCCCATCCAAACAGATACACATAAGAAAAGCATGACTGAATTTATATGGAAAATAAGCATGCAATCACCGAAGTTATAATAAATCTACTAATTAAATTAAGAATAAAACATAATAATGTTTAACAAAAATAATATCCAACTACAACTGAACCAAATAAAGGAAAATAAAAACAACTACACCTAGGGATTCATCACTTCGCCTTGCTTAGAGATTAGCTGGCCATAAAGCTCATGCCTCCTTGAGTTGCCTTCGGCCACTCAACGATCATCCTCAGCTTGCCCTCCAAATTTTATACTTCGAATTCCTCTTAAAGGCCCTCTGGATTTACTCCTAAAGGCCCTCTAGAGTCACTCTCTAATGATCTCAGAAGATGATCTTAGAAGAGCTCCGATTGGTTGATGATTTCAGCTGAGCATAGTGGGTCTTTATATAGGCAAACTCCCATAATGCTATGTGTTATTTAGCCGACGTGGGATACTGTCCGGGTGCGCTCGATCGCAGCCTGAGTGCGATCGATCACAGCTTGTGCGCTCGATCGCGTATGCGTTGCAGAGTACCTTGCTCGATGTGGGATGTGCGCTCGATCGCACTGCATGTGGCAGCAGTCCATCTTGTCCTTCCAGAAGCATGAGATTTTGGTCTTTTAAGCAACAATCGCTTCTTTTTTCTCTTTTAAACTTCAAGTACCTGAAAATTACACTGAAATAAGTCAATGGTCCAATAATATTACTTTAGAGTTATTAACATATAAAAGCACAATAAAGACCAAGATCAATCCTAAAATGCTAACAATTAACCACTGTTGAGAGACATTTTATGACTCTCATCAATACCGAATCTACGTCACCATTGGAGGATGCAAGTGATGAGGAATACGCTGCCTAAGGAGAATTATTGGTTGCAATGAGAGCTCTAAGTGTGCAAATCAAAGAAGATGACGAAGTGCAGCGAGAAAACATCTTTCATACTAGATGCCACATGTAAAACAAGGTGTGTAGTGTGATTATTGATGGAGGTAGTTGTACTAACGTTGCTAGCACTACAATGGTTGAGAAATTAGGGCTGCCAACAATTAAACATCCTCGACCTTACAAGTTACAATGGCTCAATGATAATGGTGAAGTGGGGGTGATCAAACAGATGTTAGTTTCCTTCCGGATTGGAAAATACAAAGATTAGGTTTTGTGTGATGTAGTTCCGATGCAAGCTGGACACTTGTTACTAGGTCGACCATGGCAATTCGATCGGCGTGTTAAGCATGATGGCTTCACCAACAAATATTCGTTTGTAAGAAATCAAAGAACAATCACTCTAGTTCCTTTGACACCAAAGCAAGTTTATGAAGATCAAGTGAGGTTACAAAAAGAAAGTGAGCAAACAAAAGAGGGTGAGAAAAAAAGAACGAATGAAAATCAGAAAGAGAAAATGAGAGAAGCCGAAAAAATTGAGAGAGAAAATAAGAGAGCTGATTCGGCTATTGAGAGAAAAACAAATTTCTATGCAAGAACGAGTGAAATAAAAAGAGCGATGGTTTTAAATCAGCCAATGATTGTACTTTTGTACAAAGAGGCATTAAACACTAACCAATTTGATTCATCTTTGCCTAGTTCTATTGTTTCTCTTTTACAGGAGTTTGATGATATCTTTCCCGAGGAGATTTCATATGGCTTACCTCCTATTCGAGGAATTGAACATCAAATTGATTTCGTTCCCGGTGCTACAATTCCAAACCGACCAACCTATCGAAGCAATTCCGAGGAGACAAATGAGCTACAAAAGCAGGTTAGTGAATTGATGGAAACAGGGTACGTAAGAGAAAGCATGAGTCTGTGCGCTGTTCCAGTGATTTTGGTTCTAAAAAGGATGGGACATAGAGAATGTGCGTTGATTGCCGAGCAGTCAACAATATCACGGTAAAGTATTGACATCCTATTCCTCGTTTAGATGATATGCTAGATGAACTGCATGGTGGTTGTGTATTTTCTAAAATTGATTTAAAAGGTGGATATCATCAAATAAGAATGAAAGATGGAGATGAATGGAAAACTACTTTTAAAATGAAATATGGTTTATATGGGAGGTTAGTTATGTCATTTGGACTAACAAATGCACCAAGTACCTTCATGAGATTAATGAACCATGTTTTGCGAGTTTTTATAGGCAGATTCATTGTTGTTTATTTTGATGATATTCTCATTTATAGCACAAACTTAGATGATCATGTTGTGCATTTAAAATCAGTTTTGGATGTGTTTGTTGTGCGTTTATATACCTAAATAAATAAGCAGATAATCGTATTGGTTTTACTTGCAAGTGCACAAGGTCAACAGTGTAGTGTAGTGTGTGAAAGCAAGATCATCTCCACAGGGATTGGTAAAGTTCAGTTTTTAGAATTAGTTTCTTTAAAGTAAAAAGAAATAAAATAACTATTAAATGTGAGTGATAATAATAAAGATATAGGGCTTTGATATCCACCACTAGTCATACTTTCCCAATTGTATAATGTATCAGTGCACTAGCCTTATCATGTATACCTACTGGTCGCCAATTTAAGGGCATGGTATCTACTCCTTAAACTATTGATCTCCCTAAGCAACGAGTTAGGCATGGTATCTACTCTAACTCTTTTCTTCCTTAAAGGATTCAGCATGGTATCTACTTGAGTTGTTCCTTAAGAAAGCATAAGTACTATGGAAATTGACAACCACATGAGACCTAGGGCATGGTATCTACTCCTGGTTTCCCATGTTGATTAATCCAAGAATCCGGTGTGGATATCTTTTGTTACTAATGTTAGACCCAGGACTCGGTCATCCAAATTGGTCTAACTAACAGGTCCACACACATGCATACGCTGGCCATACACATACATATGACGAATTTAAATAGGTACAGGCATTAATAAAGTTAAGCAACATAATAAAGGCTATTGGCAAAGATTATCAATGAATAAATATATAGAAAAGCATAACTAGGGCTTCAATCGAGCCCTATAAGAAAGTTAGTTACACATGCTGTCTAAAATAAACATCATATATAAACTAAGCATGAAATATAAAAACCCGAAGAATACTAGGGAGACAGGTTGTCAATCCTCTCCAAAGCCTAAAACTCCGAGCTTAAGAAAAAGATAAAAGTGATCTCTAAGAGGTGGTGATTTGTGTGTGCTTTACAGGTGTATTTATAGGGCTTTAGTAGTCCTAGAAGGTGCAGGAAACCCTAGACTTCCTAAACCGTAAAAGCTCTCTTATTTCTAAAATAGGGTTCTGTAGTTTACTATTCACGCTCGTACATGTGCGCTCGATCGTACACGTCTTGCACTCAATCACAGTGTGCGCTTGATCTTTCTTGTGTGCGCATGATCGCAATGTGCGCTCGATCGCATTGCATGGTGCGATCGATCGCAGCTTAACCAAAAACTGCTCCAGGATTCCCAGGCTTCTTCCTTTAAGTGCCAAAACTGCTTCTTTTCTTCGAAGACCTATAAAACACATGTGAAACACACAAATGAAGTAAAATGGACTAAATTAACATAACTAAAGACCTAATAAATGTAAATAAGGGGCTTAAATATGAATATTTAAGCACTTATCACACCCCCAAATTTACATATTGCTAGTCCCTTAGCAATACAAAATTAAGAACTAAAACGAAAAAAAAAACAGATAAATCAAATGTTCATGGTGTCCAAAAAAAGTTTAGATCTTATAAAACTATGATGTGCATTCATGAACAAGCTTAACAGATACAAACGTATTTTTGCAATGAATAAGAGCTTTGAACGCAAATCACTTTCATGAGGCAATTTAAGACATTACAAGTTCGACTTTGGTGTGTTGTGAACTAGCACATAAAAGATTAGGTTTCCAAATAATTTTAACGTATATGTTTTGATGTCCCAAGATTCACTAAATTTCCTATTAGAATCAACAAGGATGGCATAATTCTTCTTTTCTTTTGTTTGCGATATTTTTGTCAAGTTAGTTCCCTTAAGCTTTCTTCTTGACTCGTGTAACGAGTGTTTAGCCAATGACTCCTAAACCATATGGTTTAGGGCATTAGGTGTAAAGACACCCCTAAGGACTTACTAGCTCGAGTCAAAAAGGCTACGAAACTAGCTGGTCTTAATACTACTAATCAAAATTTTCCACCTTTTGACGTGACACTCAATGCTTACTAAGGCAAGAGGGCCAGTTACTCAGCGGAAAGTTATTTTTAATGATCATTTAAGATTTTCCACCTTTTGACGTGACACTCAATGCTTACTGAGGCAAGAGGGCCAATTACTCAGCAGAAAACAAGTTTTATTGATCATTATGAGCATTTATTTCTTCTTTTGAGCACTAATCAATCTTTTCTATTTTTATATGCCAAAATGTCAATCTAATAAGTCATCTAGTTCACAGTTAAGCAAAAGAAACATCCACATCCAAATAACATGTCATACCCCACACAGTTATGTGCTAGTGTGCTTGTGATAGTTTAGGTCAAACTTGTGAATCCTTAAATGTCTAAAAGGTAGTGATCTAGGTTCAAAACTGATTATTGGCCTATATATTCAAAGTGTTAAGCTCGCTGATGAAGTTGAATCATAAAGTTTTATTTAGATCACAAAAAAAAATTTATTGGACAGAATGAACATGCATTTATCTATGAAAATAGCAATAAAACAGAAAAATGTGAGACATAGTGAGTGTGTGAATGTGTCCCCATACCCCCAAACTTAAATTGCACATTGTCCCCAATGTGTGAATAGCATGGAAGGAGCTGACTTGGGAGATAGAGACTGATGGCTGGCATGACTCGTAGCACGCCCCCAAACTTCAACTGGATGCACTCACGCTGTCCTTGAAAAAGAAAGAGAAACAAACATAAAATGGAAAACAAGTAATAATAAACAAATAGAAAAATAAACTAAGAAATACAACTAATAAAATGAAATAAACTAAGAAAAAGGATATGTTTTGGGGTGCCTCCCATGAGTGCTAAGTTTAACGTCTTTAGCCAGACGTGGTATCCTCTCATTGCTGATCATCAGGTGGTGCAGTCGAAGAGGTACCGGGTGCCGGAGGTAGGCGATCAAGAATAACCTGCAACATAGCCTCCTGCCGTGCAAATCGTTCCTCCAAACTATCGATGCGCTGATGCATGAGTGTGGTAGCGGTAGAAACCTCTCCTCGGAAAGAGAACAACTCAGCTAGAAAGTGTTGGGTTTCAGTAGGTCCCATGTTCGAATGGTCTTCCTTTCGTATTGGGCTAATGACCAGGGACTCGGTCTCCATACGATCCTCATCAACTCTCTCAGCTGCTGGAGCAGGTGCTGGGAGTCCTCGAGGCATGTGCGAGATGCTGTGTGTCCACTGAGCCTTCTCGAAGAAAGGATGCTCTCGCACTGGTCCGTCGTTGGAGGTCCCCTTTATCCCTTTCTTCTTGAGTATGTATGAGAGTAGGAATGGGAAAGGAAGGCCTCATGCATTGGCCGTGGTGGTCTGACGACCATGAATGTGATCCCAAAACTTGTGTAGCTGGCTCCAAATGATAGCCGGAATGGAGTACCAGTGGCCTCTGTGGAAGGCATATAAGGACTGGAGAAACTGGTCTCGTCGTTGTGTCTTGTACCCCAATGGACACACATTGCGCTGTAGGATTATGTCGACGAGCCAATATCGTGGAGGTAACTTTGTCCAGCTGGCCACATTGTTATGTCTGTCAGCATACTAGCCAGTGCACATGTCTGTAATGATCTCAGCTAGGGCAAAGGACTCCGACTACTCCTCGATATCGGTGTCCTCAAGAGGGGACTCGTCGGTGCAATGAAGGGCAGCGACTATATCGGTACTAGTTACCTCGATGGGTGTGCCCCGGACTGAAGAAGTGAGTACTCCCGGTCTACTGCAGTCAAACGATAAGCTTGCATAAAACTGGACTACGAGCTGGGAGTAAGTAGTGGAGTAAACTAGCTTAAACAGCCTCTTTAACCCTCGGTGTCTAAATGCTTGGACAGCCAATTGAGTGGCATCCATGTGCTTGAATACTTCATCGATGGCGAAGGTAGTCTCGAATAAGAGCTCCCGTTGCTCGATGCTGGGTCGGGATGATGAGGCATGACTGCTGGATGCACCGGAGATCGAGGCAAATGGTTTGGTCATGTTTTTGTTTGCTTCTGCCTAATTTGCGATCGATCTCAAATAGGTGCACTCGATTGCACACTGGACTATGCGCTCGATCGTAAATATCGTGCGCTTGATCACACACGGTCAGGCTTTTCCTCAAACAGGTCGTGTGCACCAAAAGACCAAGCTATGGTCTTGAGGATTTGAATGTGATCCCAACCTCCTACAAACAGACAAGCACCCAATCATTCACAAGAGACATATATTTATACTTGAAAAGTAATTAAAACATATTAAAAATTTGTGTGTGTGAATTGAAATGGGTACCTTATGTATGGATGGAATGGGTAATGGGGAGGGTGTGTGTGGCAGAAATGGCTGATGACGGTGGTGATAGTGGATGTCAGTGGTGATGGGGAGTGATGATGGAGGTGATTGTGAAGTGGAGAATGTGAATGAGAACGGCTGAGTGTGAGGGTGTGAGGGTGAAAGTGTGAGTTTTGTGCGAGAGTGTGAGGGTGTGAGAGTGAAAATTTTCAGATTTATATCTGAACCTTCTGCCACGAGTGTGCTCGATCGCACGCGGGTTGCGCTCGATCACACTTGTGCGCTCGAGCACATTGACTGGCATAGTCGATCGCACTCTTGCGCTCGATTACATTTCCTGGCGCGCTCGATTACACTCTTGCACTCGATCGCATAGAATGGTGTGATCGATCGCAAGCAGTGTTCATATGCAAAAAGAAAAACTTACTTTAGCTGAAAGATGATAAATTTGGAACAGTACAACCCTACCATTTGTTAGTGGCCTCAGTACCACTAACCTCCGTAGAGATGCTTGAGCTGTATGGGTAATTGAAATGAACTTGCTCTAGCACTCTCGTGTTTCAGTACTAGTTGTTTTGAAGGGGGCACTTAGAATCCACATCAGGTGGTTCAAGTGCTTTTGATGGTTGCTTCATCTCCCATTTTGATGCCTGGTCAATAAAATAAGGACAGGTAGTATCAGTAAATGCATGAGGTTCAATTTGAGTAACATACTTACTTAAAGGCTTTGGTGTGTTCGTGAAAAGGTGCACAGTTTTATTGACGTCTTTAATCACATTGTCCTCCTCCGGCCTAATGTGCATTCTTGTGTCCTTATGATTGGGGATGGTCTCCGATTTAACAATGTGATGGACCTGAGAAACTGCCTTAACAACATCTTGTATGAAGCTCACATTAGAATATTCATTATCCTCATTGACTGATTTTGATGTATTAAATACTTTAAATTCTATCTCCTCATTATTTACTTTCATAGTGACTACACCCCTTTTTACACTAATATTAGTGTCAGCAGTTATCATAAAGGGGCGTCCTAGGATGATGGGGAAAAGTGATGGTAAAGTACATTCTTCCATATCTAATACTACAAAATCAACAGGTATAACAAATTTACCTACTCTTACCAACACGTCCTCAAGGATACCTCTCGGTCGTTTGATGCTTCTGTCCGCTAATTGCAAAGTGACGGAGGTTGGTTGAAGCTCCCCTAAATTTAGTGTCTCGTATACACTGTATGGAAGCAGGTTGACATTCGCTCCTAGATCCAATAGTGCATGGTAGAACAGCTAGTCACCTAGCCTGTAAGGAATAGTAAAACTACCCGGATCTTTTAGTTTAGGTGGTAATTTTCTTAGAAGCACAGCACTTACCTCTTCGGTTAAGGCAACCATCTCATGTTCCTGAAACTTCCTTTTGTTAGTGCAATAATCTTTCAGAAATTTAGCATATGCAGGAATTTATTTAATGGCATCTAACAAAGGAATATTAATTTTTACTTTCCACAAGGTTTCAAAAATATCAATTAGTTTATTGTCTTTTTTTTGTTTTACTAACCTTTGCGGGAAGGGTGGAGCATTCACCTTCTCCATTTCACTTACCCTTGACGCCGATGGTTTTTCTTTGGATGCTGTTGCAGATTCATCGGACCCTATTACTTTGCCATTTCTCAGGGTTGTCACAGCGTTTAATTGTTGATGTCCCCCAGGGTTAGGTAGTGTTTGAGCAGGGAGCTCTCCTTGCTTTCTGCCACTGAGCTCCTTAGCTAGTTGTCCCATTTATACCTCTAGTCTTTGAATTGCTTGCTCATGTGCTGCAGTGGTTTGTTTTTGCTGAGTCATGAACTGTTCTTGTGTCATCATTAATTACTGCTGCTGAGTGGCCAGTTGTCTCACAAGACTTTTGAGGTCGTTCCTCTTTGGTTCGGAAACAGTTTGGGCTGCTAGTTGGAAGTTTCTGTGCTGCCTTTGACTGTTTTGATTGTTGCTCCACGAGAAATTTGGGTGGTTTCTCCATCCAGGGTTATAAGTGTTGGCATATGGGTTGTTCTTCGGTGGATAGTTGTTAGGCCACACGTAATTGGCTTGTTCTGGATCTGCAGATGAGTACAACAGACAAGTGTCAGTATTATGATCGTATTGGGAACATATTGCATATACCTGGAGTAGGGTGGATGGTAGGCTGGATGAGGCATTTTGAGTAGTCATGGCTTTTACAATCATATCTAGCCTTATATCTAGCTTTCTCTCCAAAGCAGCTATTTGGGCAGAAAGTCCACTATTCAGAGTAACCTCATATATACCTCTGCTCTTGACTCCTTGTCTACCTCTAGAGGAGAACTGCTGAGTGTGTTCACTGAAGGTTTCGAAGAGTTCCATCGCTTCTTTGCTGTTTTTCTCCATCAACACTCCTCCACAACCTGAATCAACAATACTTTTGTTAGTGTCATTCAAACCTTCATAAAAGGCTTGTACCAATTCATCTTGAGGCATGTTGTGGTGTGGGCATTTGAGTAGCAGCTCGTTGAAGTGTCCCCATGCTTCGAAGAAGAGGTCTCCATCTTTTTTTTGGAAGGACTGGATCTACTTCCTCATTTGCCTCGTCTTTTGGGCTGGGAAAAACTTCCTTAGGAACTTGCTTGCCAACTCATCCCAAGTGTGGATGGAAACTGCAGGCAAAGAATTACACCATAGTTTAGCATTATCTTTCAAGGAAAAAGGGAACAGAATTAACCTTATTCCTTCTTGGTCTAGGCCTCGTATGTGCTGGAACTTGCACAGATCGAAATATTCTCGGAAGTGCAAATGTGGATCTTCATTAGGAGTACCCCTAAAGTGAGTCAAAGCATTCAATATTTGTGGGGATATGTAATAGTTTCCTGCCGCCTCAGGTTGATATGCAATGCATGATAGTTGATCAATGTTTCGTGGGATGAAGGAGTGCTTCATCGGTACTTGTGTAGGTGGTTGCTGGTTTTCGAGCTGTTCCGTCATTGGTGTTTCGTTCTCAACTTTTTCTTTGTTCTCCTCGAAGTTGTTCCTAAGCCTTTGTCAGATGGTCCGTTCAAGCTCGGGATCAAGGGGAAAGAATGTTGGATGTCGGGATCAAAGTCCGTGCATAAATCAGGTTAAACCAGCTTTAGTGCAGCAATTCACTCTGCTGCTCGGGTAACTTTCTGCCCTATCTGCGCTTGATCGCACAGAAGACTGCGATCGATCGCAAGTATCACAGAAAGTGTGATTTAGGGTTTGATGTACCTGAAACAAAAAAAAGAAATCGATTAGAGTTTGATGAAAAATAAAAATAAAGATGGTAAATAGAAAATAAAATAATAATAATAATGATTAAACGAAAGTAATTCTAAAAGAAACTTTAGTGCAATCCCCGGCAACGGCGCCAAAAACTTGTTGTACGTTTATATACCTAAATAAATAAGCAGATAATCGTATTGGTTTTACTTGCAAATGCACAAGGTCAACAGTGTAGTGTAGTGTGCGAAAGCAAGATCATCTCCACATGGATTGGTAAAGTTCAGTTTTTAGAATTAGTTTCTTTAAAGTAAAAAGAAATAAAATAACTATTGAATGTGAGTGATAATAATAAAGACATAGGGCTTTGATATCCACCACTAGTCATACTTTCCCAATTGTATAATGTATCAGTGCACTAGCCTTATCATGTATACCTACTGGTCGCCAACCTAAGGGCATGGTATCTACTCCTTAAGCTATTAATCTCCCTAAGCAACGAGTTAGGCATGATATCTACTCTAACTCTTTTCTTCCTTAAGGGATTTAGCATGGTATCTGCTTGATTTGTTCTTTAAGAAAGCATAAGTACTATAGAAATCGACAACCACATGAGACCTAGGGCATGGTATCTACTCCTGGTTTCCCATGTTGATTAATCCAAGAATCCGGTGTGAATATCTTTTGTTACTAATGTTAGACCCAGGACTCGGTCATCCAAATTGATCTAACTAACAAGTCCATACCACATGCATATGCTGGCCATACACATACATATGAGGAATTTAAATGAGCACAGGCATTAATCAAGTTAAGCAACATAATAAAAGCTATTGGCAAAGATTATCAATGAATAAATATATAGAAAAGCATAACTAGGGCTTCAATCGAGCCCTATAAGAAAGTTGGTTACACATGCTGTCTAAAATAAACATCATATATAAACTAAGCATGAAATATAAAAACCCGAAGAATACTAGGGAGACAGGTTGTCAATCCTTTCCAAAGCCTAAAACTCCGAGTTTAAGCAAAAGATAAAAGTGATCTCTAAGAGGTGGTGATTTGTGTGTGCTTTACAGGTGTATTTATAGGGCTTTAGTAGTCCTAGAATGTGCAGGAAACCCTAGACTTCCTAAACCGTAAAAACTCTCTTATATCCAAAATAGGGTTCTGCAGTTTATTGTTCACGCCCGTACATGTGCGCTCGATCGCACACGTCTTGCGCTCGATCACAGTGTGCACTCGATCTTTCTTGTGTGTGCACGATCGCAATGTGCGCTCGATCGCACTGCATGGTGCGATCGATCGCAGCTTGACCAGAGACTGCTCCAGGATTCCCAGGCTTCTTCCTTTAAGTGCCAAAACTGCTTCTTTTCTTCCAAGACCTATAAAACACATATGAAACACACAAATGAAGTAAAATGAACTAAATTAACATAACTAAGGACCTAATAAATGTAAATAAGGGGGCTTAAATATGAATATTTAAGCACCTATCAGTGCTTAGAAAAGAGGGTTGTTTGCTAACTTGAAGAAGTGCACCTTTTGCATCGATAAGCTTGTGTTTCTTGGTTTTGTTGTGAGTGCACAAGGAATACAAGTTGATGAAGAGAAGATCCGTGCGATTAAAGAATGGCCAAGTCCCACGAGTGTAGGTCAAGTTCGTAGTTTTCATGGACTTGCTAGTTTTTACAGGAGGTTCGTGAAAGACTTTAGCAGTATTGCCGCACCACTTACCGAAGTCATCAAGAAGAACATTGGATTCACACGGAGAGACGAGCAAGATAAGAAATTCCAATTGATCAAAGGTCACCGACGGCTGATTTTTCAACCCATATATTGGGTTTGGTTACACATGAGGAAAGAAAGATTTCCAGCACAAAGGTGTTCAAAGTTACTTCCTAAAGGAGATTGGCCTTTTTTTGTCCTTGAGTGCATCAATGACAAGGCATGCAAATTAGGTTTTCCAGGTGAGTACAATGTTAGTACCATTTTTAATGTTTCTGATTTAAGACCTTTTGATGTAGGTGATAATTTGAGGACAAATCTTTTTCAAGAGTGGGGGGATGATAAGGACACGGCTAACAAATGATATATTCCTATTCAAGTTTTGATTGGACTGGTTACAAGGGCTTAAGCTAAAAGGTTCAAGGAAACTCTCAATGGGCTGATTCAACACATTTGGGCTAAGAATCATCTTTGGGGGCCCAAGGATGATGCTATACGTGATCCACAAGGATTAGTTTTCATAATTCAAACTTTGGAATAATCCAGCAACTCAAGATAGTGAATTAAAATCTTAGTTTCCCAAAATTGGAGACTTACTCGTTTTGGTTAGCTCATCAAGGAAAATGGCCGGCTGCAATTTTACTTCTTACCTTTTTTTTTAGATTGTTTCCTTATTTATTTAATTGTTGAATTATAAGGCTTGCATGCCAAGTTAGGTATTTTCCTTATTTGGATTTTAGGTTACCAGAATTCTATTTAGGTTTATTTCCTATTTCGTAGTTTCCTATTCCTACCAGCATTCTATTTAGGTTTATTTCCTATTTTCTTAGTTTTTCTTTTTCTAATTGGTTACAAATTCTCATGTATTTAAATAGCCATTGGTTTTTTGGAATAACACAATTCAGATTTGATTCATACTTTTGGAGAGAAAATTCTCTTTGGTTCTTTTAGAACTTCTGAACTTATCGGAATTTTCGTGGTGTTCATCTTCGACTTATCAATCAATCCTTCCATAATTGATTGTGATGTCTTCATTGTGCCAAGGTTCTTACTTCAATATAAGCAATGGGTCGCAATCTCACATAAATCTGCTTCTAGACGATCTTGGAAGTCTTCTTGATCCATCAATTTCTTAGTTCTTGACGTGGATCATATCAGGTTTTATGGAAAAATAGGGAAAATTTTTCCCCTTTTTCTATAAAATCTGATAAACAACTTTTGTTTTATATAACTTTAGCTGCAAATAGCTACTCAATCTTCGGGGTAGTTTAATCTTTGTTGTTTTGTAATTATAGGTGACTGTTGAAGCTGGTGTGGCCGAACTTGTTGCTGCTTCAGGATCTTCTGATGCTAGCAATAATTTACAAATACAAAATAAAGTCTTCACCGATCTTATGGGTGAAGAGAGTTCTGGACGTGTACGATGATCAAAACATGAGCATCAGATTCAAGAAATAACAACGAAGCACGATGATCAAATGAACAGTATGCAGTCCCAATGGATGAGCTCAAGTCTTTACTACAGTGATTGGTTAATGGAGGATCTCATATTTGATGTCAAGTGTAATAGTAAAATAATTTTTGAAACTTCATTCAATTACTTGGTTGTGTATGAATATGTTAACTATGAATATTTTTTATGTAAATGAAATGACTTTTGTATTGATATTTGAATTTTTATGGATTTGATGGTACATATATTAAAGAACATGGGTTTTAAAGTAGGTGTTGATATTAAACCCAAAATAGTGTAAAAAAACGCAAGCCATGTGTATTTTAGCGCTTTAAAGTGTCACAATAATTGCAAATATGTAGTGAATTTTTCGACGCTTAAAGTAAGCGTCGATACTGGCACTGCGACACCACACATACCAGCGCTTGCCATAAGTGCCGGTATCGCATATTGCGGCACTTTAAAACACTGAAATATGCTAAATAAAACGTCGGCGCCTACCATTTATCTTGTAGTGTATATAGAGATTTGAATTATAAAGGTTACCAAGTTGTATGTGTATTGTTTTATAAATCAAGAACACATAATAATTTATCAGTTTTTGGGTCCTCGTGTGGTTTTGCATTACTAACAAGTGATTTCTTCATAATTCAGAGAACACATTTTTATTTTTGTACCTAGAATTTCTTTTCTTTTCTTCTTAATAAACAAGACTAAATTTTAGAGGTGAGTTTATATATTTTAATTTTACATCTCAATTTATAAGTATCATTTATTATTTTTATTATTATTCTTTTCTTTATAAGATTAATTGTGGTAATTAATATTATTTCATGTAGATAGAGTTTTTTTCCTTAATGAAATTATGGCTTTTAACTTTATTTTTTTAAAATTTTTAACCATATGTTGGATCTTTTAAATTATTCTTAGCATAATATCAAAATGTTAAGAAGCATAATGTAAAGAAATAACAGAGAGATGATAATACATTAATATTTTTATTAAATAATTTATTATATGTGATTAAATTTTAATTTTTAAAATAATGATATGTTTTTATTTTTTAAATAAAAATTTAAAATTTATTTTAAACTAAACGCAAACAACCTTGTTAAAAATGAAAACTAAACCCTAAAAAATATACCGACTTTTCGGTAAAGTTTGGGCCATGGAAAGTACAACAGTATACTTTTGCAGTGAAAGGTAAACAAAGACTAAATTCCCAAATTTGTGCATCATGTCACAATGATGAGAAAACTAGTACAATCATCTACGTTGTACGAGGACACGTATAGTCACATACCATCACGTACTATTAAATAGAATAACAGGTTAATCTATAGCAGATATTGAAGAAATTCTTATTTAGGGAGGAGCTTACGGTAGGTCCAACTTATTAACTTGGGTCATATTAGAAAAATAATAACACCTTCTTTTTGCATTAATTAACCAATTAAGGCTAATAATAATTAAATGTGTACAAATTTATTAATACGACATAAATTAATAGATTGGATCGATAACCGATTTAGTAGGTCCGAATTAAATATATATATATATATATATATTGTATTGTTTAGTTTAACAATAATTTTAATTTATAATTTACAAAATATTTTTAAAATAATATTTAATAAAACAACAATAAGATCTATAAATTATTTAGTGTCATAAAATAACAGTGAAAAATTTAGTTTTTATAAATTATTTTTATTTTTTAATATTTTTCATAAATTATACTTTTAAAAATACTTTAAATTAGATTTATTTATAACAAGCAAAATCTATTTTACAAACTCAAGAATCAAACACTAACACTGTAGATACAATACACCTCTTGCTTATTCTTTAAAATGCATGTTTTTCTATAGAAAAAAACAGAGATTCCATGGTCCATACCAACAAACACAAATTCCAAGGTTTCTAGCAAAAAGAGGAGAGTGACCGTACCAACCCAACACATATTTAAAAGAATTTTGTTCTAATAGATCCGGTTAAGTGATTGTCAATACAAAATTAAAAAACTTTATTAGTAATAATAAACAAAAAAGTAAAACAATAACAAAATAAAAGCAATAAAAATTAAAAAAATATATATTCAGTTATTACTTAATAAAAAATTTTGTTTCAAAGCAACTACCACGAAATGAAAACCGTGGAAAAAACACTATTTTTAACTATAATTATATAGTAAGTCAGCTAAAATAAAAATTGTATTTCTTTATCTGAAGGAAAAAAATCATAATTATATAAATGAAGAAAGAATACCACGTAGCCGGATTAGTGGGAAATACACTCTATTTCTAACTATAATTACATAGTAAGTCAGTTAAAATAAAACTGTATTTTTTTATCTGAAGAAAAAAAATCATAATTATATAAATAAGGAAAGAAATTATAACACCATACTTATATTACCAAGTACCAACATTTATTTCCCTAGCTAAAATTCCCACTCCAATATCACACTGAAGTGGACCAACCTCAACTTTTATCCGTTTTCTTTTTTCTTCTCTTTTCCTTTCTTTCCCTGCAAAGAAAAATGCAGCCCACAACAAACCTCTATAGCACCTATGGCCTTTCTCTTTTCATTTCTGGGATCACCCAACATATCATTCTCTCTAAAGAGTAATATCTCTGTCTCCATATGTTTGTGTGTGTAATCAACACTGTGTTTGGGATGGAGGGGATTGGAAGGAAAGGATCAGTGTTATACAACCCTGTTTGAGAGTTTTTTTAAAGAGTAAAAAGAAGGGAATTGGAGGGAATTTAATCCCACCCTTCCAAACCCTAATTTTTTATACCTTCCATTTGGGGGGTTTGGGAAGGAAGAGGAGGGAATTGGCATTTATTAATTTACCTCTTCCCCTTTTAACTCCAAATCCCCAAACACGGTGTAAATGTGTAAATCACAGTATGCATCTTTTGTTCTAACTTTGTTTTTCTTGGTTGTGGTGATTGGTGAAGGATGACAGATCCTGATCGCAGAAGGGAAGCCATGAAGAATGAGAAGAAAAAGAAGAAGAGATCACAAGCTGGCACAAAAGGGTTGCATGCTGTTAGATTATAACATAGTTATTGCTTAGTTAGTTTAATCCCACATTGGTTGTGTATAGCTTTGGCTCTCTTATTGGCTCCTATAAATAGGATAGCTCACTTGTAAGTAAATCACACCATTCAATACAATTCTCTTCTTTGTATTGTCTCATTTCCTCTCTTAAACCTTAACATGGTATCAGAGCCTTCGTGGTTCTCGGTATATTAAGAGTTGAGTATGCTCTGTGATTGCCACTATTAGTGGATCTTTCACATCAGAAAAACTTCTTGAAGGTTGTCGGTATATTAAGAGCTGAGTATGTTCTGTGATTGCCACTATTAGTGGATCATTCACATCAGAAAAACGTCTTGTATATCCTTTTCATATCTGTCGGGTCATCACTATAGTCGGAGTCTCATTCTCCATCGACGTCACTATTTAACCATTGACCGACGACCAGATTTGACTAGATGGCAAAAAAATATATTTTTCGTCATGTTCAGTCTGTATTGGATGCTACAAACTATATTGTTTGGTCTCAATCAATGCGAAGTTTCCTCAAAAGTCGTAAGCTTTGGTCTTACGTGGTTGGTACTGTCGAGAAGCCAATTAAAGGGGCTACTGAAACTAATGATTCTCTTCTCACTCGTCTCATTGATTGGGAAAGTAATCATCATCAAATTCTCACATGGTTCTGTAATACTACTATTTCATCTATTTTTTCCCTATTTGGTAGCTTTGATGAAGCTAAGAGTTCTTGGGATATGCTTGCTTCTCGCTATTCTGCTGTTGATGGTGCTCGAGAATATCAGCTCATGTTTGAGCTCTTCTGCCTGAAGCAAGAACCGGGGCAGAGTATTAATGATTTTCTTGCTCGCACGCAATTCTTATGGAATCAAATTGATCTCTCTGATCCTATTTGGAAGGATCCTACAGATGCCAAAATGTATGCTGAACGAAGGGATCAACGTCGTCTTCATCATTTTCTTATGGCATTACGTGATGATTTTGAGCCTATTCGTGTGCAACTTTTACATCGCTCTCCTCTCCCTACTTTAGAAAATACCATCTTTGAACTTGTTCATGCAGAAAGTAGATCACAGACTATGCACTCTCAACATAGTCCTTCAGTGTTGACTGCTCCATTATCTAGTTCTTCATCATTTCAGCTAAAGCATTCTGACAGGTTTAGTTCTCCTCGACCTTCTCCTAAGCCTCGTGACAACAATTTCTATCGCTTTTGTAAATGTCGAGGGCACACTATTGATAAATGTTGGCAAAGGGGAAGATCCAATGCTCCCACTGCAGCAGTTGCTCATCCTAAGAGCACTCTTTCTACAGTTGTTCCATATCCATCTGCGACTACAACTTCATCTTCAGTTGCACTCTCTGACGGGTCATCAGGATCTACTGTCACCTTATCTGTAGCTGACTTCGAGGCAATAGTTAATCAGGTCATCCAGTCTCGTTCTGGTAATGCATCTTCCTCTGCCCTCTCAGTCCTGCCAGGTAATTCTGCCTCTTGACTTTTTGATTCCACTTGTTGCAACCATATGACACCTTTCCCAGCTTCATTTACCACATCTGCACCTTCACCTCATTCCTCATTCATTCGCACAGCCAATGGCTCCACTATGACTCTTAAAACTATAGGCACCATCAATAGTCGTTCTCTTTCTATTCCTGAAGTTTTTCATGTGCCAGAATTATCCTATAATCTTCTTTCCGTTGGGCAAATATGTGAACTTGGATATAGAATTATCTTGGACTTTTCTGGTGTGAATGTGCAGGATCCTTGTACTGGTCAGACCCTTGGGACTGGGCGTAGAATTGGGCGCATGTTCGAACTCTCATCCTTACACCTTCCCGCCTCTAACGTTTATGCTGCTGCCTCCTTGTCACCACCATCCCTTGCACTTTGGCATTCACGTCTTAGTCATGCATCTGCATCTCGGGTACAACTTTTAGCTTCAAAGGGTTTGTTAGGGTCAGTGTCTAAAAGTTCTTTTGATTGTATTTCGTGTCAACTTGGAAAACAGTCGGCTTTGCCTTTTAATAGTAGTGAGTCTCATGCTACTTCTTCGTTTGGTTTAATTCATTCTGATGTTTGGGGACCTTCTCTTGTTACTAGTATGAATGGTTCACGCTATTTTGTAATTTTTGTTGATGATTTCTCTCGTTACACTTGGGTATTTTTAATGAAATCTCGTTCTGAATTATTGGATATTTATCGTACTTTTGCCAAAATGGTTGAAACCCAATTTTCAAAACCCATCAAAGCTTTTCGTTCTGATAATGCATTAGAAAATACTCAACATGCTTTTAAAGTCATCCTAAAAAAATTATGGCATTATTCCTCACTTGTCATGTCCTGGCACTTCACAACAAAATGGTCGAGCTGAACGTAAACTTAAGCACAATTTAGACACTGTTTTAGCCCTCCTCACTTCCACATCTGTTCCTACCCCATTTTGGGGTGAAGCCACTTTAACGACTATCTACACGATCAATAGGCTGCCTACCCCTATCCTTGATAATTGCACTCCTTACGAGCGGTTGTTTGGCTATGTTCCCTCATACGCCCATCTTTGTGTGTTTGGTTCTGCTTGTTTTGTTTACTCTAATCTCATGAGCGCACCAAGCTTGAGCCTCGTTCTCGAATGTGTTGCTTTCTTGGATACGGAATTAAACAAAAAGTCTATCGGTGTTATGATCCTGTGTCTCTTTGTCTTCGCATCTCCTGTCATGTAGTTTTCTGGGAGCATAGACTATTTCATGAAATTGGCAAATTCAACATGCCATCTTTTCCTCTTTTTACCACACTTATGGAGCCTCCTATTTCTCCTACTCACACTAGTGATGTCTTGCCCGAGTCTCCCTCACCTCACACTAGTAATGTCTTGCCCGAGTCTCCCTCACCTAATACTCCACCTGATACTCTCGACGTCGCTTCGTCTGAGCCCCCAGGGTCTGTTACGTATGAGGATCATGTTCACACTTCCTCTCCAAACCTTCACCGATCCACCAGAGTAAGATCTCTTCCATCCAATCTCCAGGATTTTCATTGCTTTCATGCTTTAGCTACTTTACATGAGCCCCACTCCTATCGTGAGGCTTCCACTAACCCTTTTTGGCAGACTACGATGAAAGAAGAACTTGATGCTTTACACAAGAATAATACATGGGATTTGGTTAACTTGCGTTCGTGGTTGGCAGTAAGTGGATTTACAAAATTAAGACTTGTTCAGATGGTACTGTTGACAGGTACAAGGCTTGACTTGTTGCCAGGGGTTTTACTCAGGAGTATGGTGTGGACTATGAGGAGACCTTTGCTCCAGTTGCTCGTCTATCTTCTGTGCGTGCTTTGCTGGCTGTTGCAGCCTCTCATCATTGGTCACTTTTTTAAATAGATGTTAAAAATGCATTCCTTAATGGTGATCTTAGTGAAGAAGTCTATATGCAACCACCTCCTGGACTATCTAATCCAACAAACAAGGTATGTCGTCTTCGTCGAGCTCTATATGGACTTAAGCAGGCTCCTCGAGCATGGTTTGCTAAGTTTAGCAACACTTTGTCTAGCCTTGGATATTCCATCAGCTCTTATGATTCAGCCTTGTTTGTTCGCCGCACAGACCAGGGCATCATACTTCTTCTGTTATATGTTGATGACATGATTATCACTGTGGATGATCCCATTGGTATTCAGGAACTTAAACAGTTTCTTAATCAACATTTTGAGATGAAAGATCTTGGTCCTCTCAGCTATTTTCTTGATCTTGAGATTTCTTCTTCTTCTGATGGTTATTATTTGACACAAGCCAAATATATCTCTGATATGCTTTCTCGGGCAAATCTCACAGACAGTAAGGTTGTTGACACACCAACTGAGCTTAATGCTCGTCTTACACCCCATGATGGCGAACTTCTTCATGATTTTACTTTATATCGACATTTGGTTGGCAGTCTTGTCTACCTTACTGTTACTCGACCTGATATCTCGTATGCTGTCCATCAGGTGAGTCAGTTTATGGCTGTTCCTCGCTCTACTCATTTTACTGTTGTTCTTTGCATCCTTCCTTACCTAAAGGGGACATTGTTTCATGGGCTCTTTTTCTCTTCTCAGTCTCCTCTTCAGTTGTGTGCTTATACCGATGTAGATTAAGCAGGTGATCCTACAGATCGTCATTCTACCACCGGTTGTTGTTTCCTACTTGGCACCTCTCTTATCTCTTGGCGTAGTAAGAAACAAACTGTTGTTGCTCGATCTAGTACAGAGGCAGAATATCGTGTTTTAGCTGACACTACCTCTGAGCTTCTTTGGTTGCGATGGTTGTTACAAGATATGGGTATATCACTTTCTGCTGCCACTCCTGTATACTGTGACAATAGAAGTGCTATTCAGATTGCTCATAATGATGTGTTTCATGAACTGACCAAACATATTGAGATTGATTGTCATTTTGTCCGTCATCATCTCCTTCAGGGCTCCCTACAGCTTCATTCTGTCACATCCAAAGATCAGCTCACAGACATTTTTACCAAGTCACATCCTCCAAGGCATTTTCGTGATCTTGTTTTCAAACTCAAATTGGTTTTTAATATTCCACCTTGAGTTTGAGGGGGGCTGTTAGATTATGTATAACATAGTTATTGCTTAGTTAGTTTAATCCCACATTGGTTGTGTATAGCTTTGGCTCTCTTATTGGCTCCTATAAATAAGATAGCTCACTTGTAAGTAAATTACACCATTCAATACAATTCTCTTCTTTGTATTGTCTCATTTCCTCTCTTAAACCTTAACAAAACCAAGAAATGGCTACACAGAGAATCCATGAAAGGGTACTTCAACATATCAGAGAATTAGGTGAGATTGATAGAGATCTAGCTACGGTTTTACAAGATCTGTGTCACACTTGTTCAGCTTGCACAGCAAAAGCTGCATAGCTAAAATTACAGAGGCATCCTTTTGTATTGAATTTTATGTTCTTGTAAACTTAATGTTTTGATCTGATTCTGATATATATCCTTCTTTGGATCTTCTTCCTTTTTGTTCCTCTGATCTTACTTAAATTTATTCGTTTGTTGTTTTTTCACTTATCGTCTTGGACTGGTTAATTTGGACATGTGACGTTGCAGACCTTAGATGCAAGAAGATTGTGTTTTAATTAACTTTTGGTAATTGAGAAAATTAAATGACTCCTAGTTTCTATTACCAAGCAAAATCTGCAAATCTCCCTCATTACACCCACACAGAAATTAAGCAATGAGTATATACCCAAGTTCTTATCCTAATTTTTTTTCGAACCAACAGGGGAATTAGGGGATATAAGGAAATCACACATCACTTTAAAAGCATAAGTTGATACCAAAGTTTAAAAAAAAAAAACGAAAAATACAAGACAAAAGAGAGATTGCTGTCTAGTGTCTACTAACCAACAAGCGGAAGACCGCTCACGTGACTTGAAGATTAAATCAGTAAAAAAAATATTATTTAAATAAAAAAAAGTTTTAATTATAATTTATTAAGTTTGGTTAACCAATTATGAATTCTCTTACTAATCAAGTTAAAGGGAGTACTTAAATGAAAAAGAAAAAAATATACAAAACAAAATATAAGAACTTTTATTTTCTTTTCTTTTATTTTTCTTGGTAGGCTATAAAGAAATTTTCAATGAGCCTTTTTACCATGGACCAACTTTAGCTAGTAGTTGGGACCATAAATAAATGTGGTAGGTATAGAATATGGTTAATGAATAATTCAATTCATACTTCATAGCCACATTTATTTATTTATTTTTAAAGATCATAATTTAACTTCTTTGGAGTATCTTTTCTTTCCAATAATTGCATTGATAAAGAAAATTTCGTAATTATCAAATAGATTTTGCTAGAATATTATGAGATGCCTGAATTTTATGGGACTTTTTTAGTAGTGAAAACATAAGTATTCACAATATTACCTCTAAAGATCAGTAATTTCGGTTTATGGTTTATTAAACGATTTTTAAAATTGTTTTTGATAAAATACAATGGAATAAAAATATGTTTAGTGATTGATAAATCAGTGATGAAAATAAATTTTCTAACATAAATTTAGTTTTTCATAAATCATTTTTTTCAGTTTTTTTTCTTATAAACTCCTTTTGTAAAAACTATTTAGTTTAACTTCTGAGTAAAGAAAATGAAATTAAGATACCGAAAGCATTCACAAAAATGCCAACTTGGACGAAATGCCACGCTAATAAATTGTATTGGTGGAAATTTAATATAGGTGGTTGTTTAAAAGAAATAATAATAATGAAGGTGGCTATCGCAGTGTGTTACTGTTACCCACTCTCGCCTTCATTGGATTGAATAACAGGCAGGGCAATTTTTCAACCCACGTGCCACAATCATATGGGACATCAAATTTGCAGACATCGTGTGGCCAGGTTCTTTTTCTAGCGAGAGAGCAAGCCTAACACCGTTTGGAGACGGAGGGCATTAGGGGGAGAAAGAGCGAATGATAACATTGTTTGGATGTTTTTTTAGTGAAAGAATTGAAGATCGGAGAGGAGTTTCCCCTCAAATTGATTCTCCAATGCCTAATTTAACGATCTGTTTAAGAATAAAAAGTAATAAAGTTAAATATTTTGAATTGTGAAAATTATATGTCTATGATAATGAGAGTCACTTTTATTTAGTCTTGGAGCATAATTTAATTTAAAAAATAATTAATATCAGGTGTTACAAAGAAATTAAGGTTTTTATAAATTGGAGTATTTCGATTTGATTAGGGTTTTAGAGGTTGAAATGTCCTAATAGAATTAACAAATTTTTTTTTTTTTTGGTCACGCGTAACTGTTACTATCTTCTTTATGAAATTGCTCTCCTATCCTTGAAAATGCCACATGTTATCATATTATTAGTTGAGAAATTTTTCTCTACATCTAACTTCAAATTTAAATTCACTTCTAACATGTATAATGAACAAAATAAAAAGAATATGTAATGATTTTCAACAAACCAGTATTTAATGGACAAGGTGATAAAAAGACAATTTATCCAGTTCTCATAGATCATAAGATAATCATGTGAGGCAGTATCGGAAACTAGGAATTCTTGGTTCTCTATCTTATACATTTTATAAAATGAACACAATCTCTCTCTTCTGCATCCCCAACCTCGCTTACCGCTAGTTAACATCCCAAGTGGCTCCATGGACTTTGATTGTCCCACTTAATAAGCAAACAACCGAAACTGATCATATGATGTGAATGTGACTACAGGACTAATATACATGGGAAATTATCATTCATCTCTTAAGAGAGTTAAATAAAAGAGGTAATAAGAAGAAAAACAAATGAAATTCAAAAAACAAACTAAATAATCAAATTCGGACAAAAAATATAAATACTACTAAAAAAGATTGAAAGGACCGAGATGGAAAAGGAAATATTATACGTCCTCGGAGAAGCATTCCTCAACTAAACAAGTTTGTCAAATTCAAGGCATTTCATCACAATCATAAGGCAGTTGGTAGCAGTAAGAATTAAAAAGCCCAAACAACTATCCAGAATTACTAAAATAACATAAAAACTCTTCAATAGATAAGAGAGACGATCACGGGAAAAATGCATTGTAGATATCCGAAAGAATGCAAATTATAAAGAGAAACTTAAAACAATAACTCCTCAGAAATAACACTAACAAAACTTTAGAGCCGCTTCAGCAAACACGAAGCAACTCTACAGGTTGATGCTCAAACTATCAGGGAAAAAGTCAAACAAGGACCCTATGACTCGAGGTTATAGTTGTGCCACCACTTGTAGAGAACCCAATTCTGAGTCGACCCAATTTTGACACTTAACCATAACATGCAAAACAACGCATACTACAAATAAGAAAGTTTTTCAGTCGACTACTAATGAGATAGAATGACTCATTCGCGGATATAGCAATAATATTAAAAGACAGTTCACTTTCCACCCTTCTTGGCTGCAGACTTGGTGACCTTGGCACCAGATGGATCCTTCTTCTCAACACTCTTGATGACACCAACAGCCACAGTCTGTCTCATGTCCCTCACAGCAAAACGTCCAAGAGGTGGGTAGGTAGAGAAGGTCTCAACAACCATGGGCTTTGACGGAATCATCTTCACGAACCCAGCATCTCCATTCTTCAAAAACTTAGGCTCTTTCTCAAGCTCCTTACCAGACCGTCTGTCAATCTTGGTCAAGATCTCGGCAAACTTGACGGCAATGTGGGACGTGTGGCAGTCAAGGACGGGGGCATATCCGTTTCCAATCTGGCCAGGGTGATTCATGATGATAACCTGAGAGGTGAAATTAGCAGCTTCCCTTGCAGGATCATCCTTTGAGTTGGATGCAACAAAACCACGCTTGAGATCCTTCACGGCAACATTCTTGACGTTGAAGCCAACATTGTCACCTGGCAGGGCCTCCAGTAGTGCTTCATGGTGCATCTCAACAGACTTAACTTCAGTGGTCAATCCAGTTGGGCCAAAAGTCACAACCATACCTGGCTTTAGTACACCAGTCTCAACACGACCCACTGGTACAGTTCCAATACCACCAATCTTGTAGACATCCTGAAGAGGGAGACGGAGTGGCTTGTCTGTGGGCCTCTTGGGCTCAGAGATCAAGTCAAGAGCCTCAAGGAGGGTAGGGCCCTTGTACCAATCAAGGTTGGTAGACCTCTCAATCATGTTGTCACCCTCAAAACCAGAAATGGGAACAAAGGGAATCTTATCAGGATTGTAACCAACCTTCTTCAGGTAGGAAGACACTTCCTTGACAATTTCATCATACCTAGCCTTGGAGTATTTTGGGGTTGTAGAATCCATCTACAATAAGATATAGAAAAAGCAAGTGAGACATAGATGCATCCATGCTTAATGATTACCAAGAAAAAAAAAATAAAACAGACATAATACCACCATTTAACACAAAAAATTTGCAAGCACACCTTGTTGCAGCAGCAAATCATCTGCTTGACACCGAGAGTAAAAGCTAGCAGGGCATGCTCACGGGTCTGGCCATCCTTAGAAATGCCAGCTTCAAAACCACCAGTGGTGGAGTCAATAATAAGAACAGCACAGTCAGCCTGTGAGGTACCAGTGATCATGTTCTTGATAAAGTCACGGTGTCCAGGAGCATCAATGACAGTGCAGTAATACTTGGTGGTCTCAAACTTCCATAGGGCAATATCAATGGTGATACCACGTTCACGCTCAGCCTTGAGCTTGTCCAACACCCAAGCGTACTTGAATGACCTCTTGTTCATCTCAGCAGCCTCCTTCTCGAACCTCTCAATAACACGCTTGTCAATACCACCAAGCTTGTAGATCAAGTGCCCAGTGGTAGTCGACTTTCCAGAGTCGACATGACCAATAACCACAATATTGATGTGAACTTTTTCTTTACCCATAGCGGCTTGCTAAAAAGATACTGCATGTAGATTAAGAAATTTCCATAAAAACAAGCAGATCAAGAAACACAAACACTATATCAACAAGTAGAACTGCATTTTTAACTACAGGATAATAAGTTAGGACTAGTCAATTTTTATATCAGCACAAGTTTAAATAGGAGCTGCAAATTGGAAAAGATAAATTTTCTTTTACAAAAAAGAATATAAAAGCATTAGGAAAAACTTGGAAGATAAGAATCTTCTGATTCATAAAGCATAATATATATAAAATTAAAATGAGAATACATCAATCCCTAACAGAAAAAGAAAAAGATAAGAAGGAACTTTTCACATTCAATGTCATCATCATCAAACATGTACAAAGAAAGCCCCTATCGGAATCAAACCGATGACAACCGCAAATGCGATGCTCTAACCTCTGAGCTAAGCAGGCTAAAAGAACCAGAAAAATAGTACATCCTTCAGGTTAGCATAAATACTAAGATTTCCCTCCGTTTGGGCAATTAAAGCTCACTGATGAAAAAAGGAACCTGTTGACCAAGTGGACTTACAACTCACACAACCAAGAATTTGTTTAAATGAAAACAAGAAACTCACATTGCCGCAAGACTTTGATTAGCTAGAAAGAAAAAAAAAATACACGAATTTGAGATAAAACATTTTCAGCTGTTACTATTGGTGAAGTTTATCATGCAAAACAATGTCATATATAGCCGCTCAGAGCTAAACAGCTCAAATCTAAGCAGTCTACTAACGGAAAAACTGCAAACAAAGGATATTCAAAATTACTAAATACATGTAATAAACATACCAAAACCTTTTCAAAATTGACCCCAAAATTTATTTTGAAAAGTAATTTGTGAGTATCAAAATCTCATTAAAAAATAAAACACACGCTGATGTCAAGGCTCGCAAAATTGCTATCGATGCATGGATATCCAATAAACGAAACATAATCCAATAATTCAATATCAGAAATCAACGGTAAAAGGTCCAGGTAATTCATAACTTATTTCTTCATTTTCTCGGAAACAAAACAGATCGTAAACAATGCACGCAAACAAATCAATCCTCAAATCAAATGAACAAGTTAATAAACGGATCCAAGTAACAGATTAGGGGGTACATATAACCACAAAACGAGAATTTCAGTCACACAAAAAAAAGATTGATCTAAATCGCATAACCTAGCAATAACAAAACGTTCCAATAGAAAATAAACAGAAACAGCTTGATCAATTCACATACAAAACTAATAATCAGTAGATCAAGAGCTACAAATCGAAGATAAACAGAGATTAGAGAACTAACAGTTGGAGATCTAGCTGGCTAAAACCCTAGCCGCAGTAAAGTTAATCTAGAGAGTTAATAGGGAATGAGAGCACTAGGGTTTTAGAAGAGCCATTGCCCAAGTTTTATAGAGGAGGAACACGTGATGGCTAGGGTTACGTGTTCACACGTTGGAGATATTTTACGTGCTAAAATGCCCGTGGCTTTTGTTTAATTCAAAAGGTCAAATTCTGTGCTTGGATTAGCGGGTAAATAAATAAATCAATAAATATCAACTTGGTTCGTTTCTTTGTTTGCGTAAATAACAAAAACTACCCGTTGTGTTTAACTGAAAATCAGACTTGTATATTGTACTATCATTTTATTTTGAAAATTTATAATGCGTTTGGTTTTAATAAGCTAACCTGTTTATTATTTTTATTTTCTCATAAAAAAAATAGAGAGTGAAAATCCGTTTGGTAGTTAAAAACAAAACAAAAAACGTTTTTGAAAATTGAAATAAAAATATGAGAAATTTTAGAAAAAGAAAAAAAAAATGTTTTATTGTTTTCAGTAAAATTGAAAACAAAAATAAAACTCAGTTTTCTATAAAATTAAAATGTTGAAATAGAAGCAATTTTTATTTTCTGAAAATTTAAAAACATAAACAATGCACGTAGAAACCAAACACATTTTCATTCTTGAAATTTGTAATATTTACTAACATACACCCTAATTAAATCAGTAAATTAGAGGCGTAAGTGTAGATTTTTGAAATGGAACAATACAAATGTAATTTTAATAGTAAAAAAATGCAATTTTCACCTAAACTAAATGAAGTTTTAGTAATTTACTTTTTTTAAAAAATCGATTTAATTCATTTTAAACTTTATGTTTTAAAAGATCTTTTGTAGTTTGATTCTATTCATTTATAATTTCCTACATGATGACTTGGTGAGCTATTACTTGACTTGATGACTATTATAATTTAATTACTTTGGTGAGTTACTACTTGATGATTATTATAATGTGTGAATTCATAATATAATGATCAACAAAGCACACGAAAAAAGTGAGAGTGTTTTATGTAATAAGAAAATGTATAAAATTGAGTTTTGGAGATAAAAACTCAATTATTATTTTTTATTATGAAAAACACGTTAATAATATTTTATTAAATGTGTTCACTCATTTTACTTTATCTTTGTTAAATGGTCGGTGTAACTGTATTATTTTTTGTATAATATCAATCTATTAATTTTGCTCTTCACTCATCTCTCAAGTTTTAATTTGTTTTGTTACTTTAATTTTCTAATTATCATATTAAATTAAAATCACAAAAATAAAGTTAACCATTTAAGAGATTAAGTTAGATTTCTGAACCATTAACAAAAACTATGGAAGAAGAGACATAAATTGATACGAAAACCAGTAAGTTAGATACAAATGAAACATTTTCTCTCACTTAAACTTGTTTGTCTCAAATAAAAAAATAAGGATCCATTTGGTTTATGGACAGAATTATAGTGAGATATAACTAAAATTAATATGAGATAAGATAAAAAATAATTAAAGAAATAACACATTAATCTTATGTTTGGTTTATGAGATTGTTCGTAAAATAAAAAATCTAAGTACCAAGCTACTCTAGTACTATTCACGATCCTTAACAATTTCCAAATTTTCAAAAACCATAAATTTGTTATAATAATAATAATAATAAATAATAGTTATTATTAAATTATTATTGTTATCATGATAATTATAATAATAAATTATTATTATTATCATTAATATAACTATAAATATTGTAATTATAAGAAAAAATATTATTTTTAATAAGATTATAATTATTATCATTATTATAACAATTATCATCATTATTATTATCCAAGGGTAAAAGGGATAAAAAGAAAAAAATTAGTCCCACATAGGTGGCATAAATTCAATTTCATGGACCATGAGGAAAGGTGGGATAAAAATGTGATTATGACTAATTTAATCACTCTTTAATCTCACATGAATAATAAATCCTCCCAACCAAATGAGGGATAACTATTCATATCCTGATTAAAACAATACAGTTTCACATTAATCCTATTAATCAAACGGGCCCTAAAAGTATATACAATAGTACACCTCCAATAAAGCTTTCACGAAATTCATAGCTCGGTCGAATTACCAAGCTAAAAATAACAAGGCTCAATTACAAAAATACTCTATGATTGATTGTGTTTTAAAAAAATACCTTGAGGTTTTTTTTGTTGTAAAAATGTTATGTGGTTAACTCCAATTTTAAAAAATACCATGAGGATATTTTTGTGTTAAAAAATACCTCGTGTTATGTTTCTATTAGGAAAAAATACATTGTAGTTAACTATAAGAAACATATGACAGGGTATTTTTTATTATCAGAAACATATCACAAGATTTTTTTGTTAATAGAAACATACTATAGAGTATTTTTTTACCACAAAAAAAAACCTCATGGTATTTTTTGAAAATGGAATCAACCACGGGATATTTTTAACAACAAAAAAAAAACTCGAGATATTTTTTTTAAAATAAAATCAACTATAAAATATTTTTTATAATTAATTCAAATAATAAAGATAGCCTTAATTGTATGTAATATGTTGTTGGAGAGATTATTCGATATTTAAGGAATATTATTAATTTTTTTCACATTCACGTAAAATTCCCTCAATTATACCTTAAAATAACCGTAGTGTTTGCACCGTAGCTCCCGCCTTTGGCACGTCAGCTTACGTTTAGTTTAAAAAATAAAGGAGGAAAGAGCCAAGTTTCATACAATGTGTGGGTTCGGATCTAGTAATTTTTTAAATTAGCCAGACTGAGATGATGACGATTGAGAGGAAGCAATAGTCTTAATATACTGATTAACCTCTCGTGATTGTCCTTTTACTCACCTGTGTGTTATAAATCTTGATACTAATACACAAATCATCAATGATACAGCCAAGATCTTTTCATATTAAACTTGTCAAGAATTCTATATATATATATATATATATATATACTGAATGTTAGAGGAGAGGGAGAAGAATTGTCTGTTTCAATAAAATTTAACACTCACGTTAAACACCCTCCACTGATGTCTTTTTATTTCCATGTGCCTTAGAGACCATAACCCTTTCAGTTACCTCACACATGTGCATTGGGTCTTTGGCCCATTAACAAAGACCCATACCACATCGAGCTTCTACATATAAGGTGGCTCATACTAAAGAACCTTGATACTTTAGAGACCCATAAAATTATATCACTTAATTGGGTCATTTATTAGATAACGGGTCTATATGTACAATGTTATAACATATCTGAACCCAAAATTCCAATAATCTCCCACTTGGGTTACATATGTTATCCTTTATATTGTACATGAAGATAACCTTAATTGAGCCAATTTGTGCTATCTAAACCAAAATATCCAACAATAATCTGGTCCATTAACCATATCAATGTAGGATCAAAGCGGCATTTATCACATTTATCGTAACAAAACCCATCAATGGTCACAACACTAACACAATTAACGACATAGATCTAGTATGGATGTGTAGCATGGAAATTACATGAAACGTGATCTTAAACATGTTAATTTCCAACTGGTACTCCATATGACTCAAAAGAATCATGTGAAATACTTTCAAACATTAAATGCAAAACTGCAATGAAAGTCATCATAGAGTAATCAAAAATACATCATCCAAAGTCTGTACAGAACAACATAACCATATCAATTAAGCAAAAGTAAAAGGTCAAATACAAACTCTCACTATACGGGCATATGGTCCAAAAGAACAACACCCACGTGAGCAACATGCTCATGAAACACTATGGGTGGCAAACTCTTAGTAAGCAGATCCGTAATCATAGAGTTTGTACTGATAAGCTCAATTGACACATGAGAATTCTGAACTCTCTCTTTGATAACCAGAAACTTGATGTCAATATGTTTTGACCTCGACGAGCTTCAGTTGTTCTTGGAATACAACTCGGCAGACTTATTATCACAATAAATCGTTAATGGTCTATCAATACCATCAACCGTGCGCAGCCCAGTGATAAAATTTCGAAGCCATATTCCCTGATTTGATGCCTCGTGGCAAGCTATGAACTTTGCCTCCATGGTGGAAGTAGCTATGAGTGACTGTTTCACACTCTTCCATGATATAGCTCCTCTAGCTAACATAAAGACCTAGCCAGAAATGGATCTCCTGCTATCGAGACACCCAGCAAAATCGGAGTCTGAATACCCAACGATCTCCAAAAGATCCAATCTCCGATATGTAAGCATATAATCCTTCGTTCTCTATAGATATCTCATAACCCATTTAGCTGCTTTCCAATGATCCACGCCCGGGTTACTCAAATATCTGCCTGGCATTCCAACAATGTACGCAATGTCCGGTCGCGTACACACTTGTGTATACATGAGACTTCCAACAGCCGAAGTATAGGGATATTTCTCCATTTTCTTCTTCTCAAGTTCATTTTTCGGACATTGGAGCAAACTGAACTTATCACCCTTTGCCACGGGTGTGTTTCCTGGTGCACAACCACTCATGCTAAATCTACTTAGCACTTTATTAATATAGACATTCTATGACAGTCCAAGTATACCTCTGGAATGATCTCTATGGATCTGTATACCCAAAACAAAGGACACATCACCAAGATCTTTCATTTCAAATTTACTCGATAGAAATCTCTTGGTTTCATGCAATAGGCCTATATCGCTGCTTGCCAGTAGAATGTCATCTACATATAGCACCAGGATAATAAATTTGCTCCCACTGAACTTAAGATATATGCACTGATCAACAATGTTTTCTTTAAATCCAAAGGATGTAATCACCTAATCAAATTTTCGATACCATTGCCGAGATGCCTGTTTTAAGCCATAAATGGACTTTTTAAGCTTGCATACAAGATGCTTTGGATCTTTGGACTCAAAGTTCTCCGGTTGCACCATGTATATTGCTTCTTCAATGTTTCCATTGAGAAACATTGTTTTAACGTCCATTTGATGTAACTCTAAATCATAGTGAGCTACAAGTGTCATAATGATTCTAAAGGAATCTTTCATCGAAATAGGCGAAAAAGTCGCTTTATAATCAATGTCTTCCTTTTGAGTGAAACCTTTGGCGACTAGGAGAGCCTTATACCTTTCAATGTTACCTTTTGAATCCCGTTAGGTTTTAAATATCCATTTACAACCAATCGGTTTCGCACCTTTAGGCAACTCTATTAAGTCTCAAACACCATTGTCATCCATTGATTTCATCTCATCCTTCATGGCTTCAATCCACTTTTCAGAATTAGGACATTGTGTGACTTGACTAAAAGAAGTCGGATCATCTTTCAGACCCATATCAAATGCATGTTCCTGGAGATACACGACATAATCAGTCGAAATTGCGTTTCTCCTTTCTCTAGTGGATCTCCTTAATGGCACTTCCACTTAAGGTTGTTGAGGTACCTCTTGATAAACCTCAGGCGGTTCCTGATTTTGAGCAGGCAGCAATTCAAGTTCGTCATCAATGCGTTGGATCTCCGGATTTGCATTTTGAATAACATCAGGTATGGATACCTGAACGTTTTCAGTTGCAACAATAGGATTGCAAACACATTCCTCTTCAAAATTGACTTGCCTGAGTTGGTCTCTCCCACTTAACTCAACATCCTCAATGAACTTGGCATTGCCCGTTTCGAGAAAGGATCTTTTAGAGGAATCATAAAATTTGAAACCCTTTGATCTTTCAGAGTATCCAACAAAATAGCAACTAACGGCCCTTGAATCTAGCTTCTTCTTCTTTGCCTTATAAGACTGAGCCTCAGCTGGATATCCCCAAACATACAAATGCCTAATGCTAGGCTTTTTGCCTGTCCATAACTCGTATGGGGTTTTAGCTACTGCTTTACTTGGAACCCTGTCCAAAACAATTCTGGCAAAGAAGAATGACTAATCATACTTCTTACCATATCTTTTAAGGTTCGGTTTCGTCTCTCAGCTACACCATTTTGACTAGGAGTCCCTGGCATGGTGTATTGAGGAACGATCCCACATTCTATAAAAAATTTAGCGAAGGGTCTAGGACGTTGTTCACCTAATCCATCATATCTACCGTAGTATTCACCTCCACGGTCAGATTTGACAGCCTTAATTTTCTTGCTTAATTGATTTTCAACTTCAACTTTGAAATTCTTGAACACGTCTATAGATTGAGACTTCTCATAAATTAAATAAAAATAGTCATACCTGGAGTAGTCATCTATGAAAGTGATAAAATATTGTTGTCCATTCTAGGAAGCTGTAGGGAATGGACCACAAATATCCATATGTATCAATTCTAAGACACTATTAGTCCTATTAGCACCTTTATTTTTAACATTTGTTTATTTTCCCTTAATGCACTCAATATAGACTTCAAAATCTGACAAAACTAAGGGATCAAGAATTCTTTCTGACACAAGTCTTTGAATCCTTTGTTTAGAAATATATCCTAAATGCTTGTGCCATAACATTAATGAATTCTCATTTGTTAATTTGCGCTTAATACCAACATTACTGGTATGCAATGATTCGTTTTCTTTGGAGGCAATCATATCCAGTTTATATAAATTATCAATTAAAGAACCGGTACCCAACAAATGTGAATTCTGAAAAAGACTAAACTTTCGATTTCCAAATGAACAAGAAAAACCTGATTTGTCCAAACATGAAATAGAAATCAAATTCCGTATAAAAGATGGTACATAAAAAGTCTCATCCAAATCCAAATTACAACCAGATTCCAATTGTAATCTAAATAAACAAAATGCCTCCACAAGAGCTCTTTCACCATTTCCTACAGAGATGAATCTTTCAGCATCAGTTGGCGTTCGGCTCCTTATGCACCCCTGCATAGAAACACTAATGTGAGTAGTTGCACTTGTATCTATCCACCAAGTGTTCTTAGGTACTAAGGCCAAATTAACTTCTAAATAAACAAAGTTTAGAAGTTTACTCTTCTTCTCACGCTAGGTCACATACTTGGCCTATTTTGTGCAGTCTTTCTTCACATGACCAGCTTTGTAGCAAAAGAAACAAGTTATACCTTTATCTTGTTTTTGTTATCCCTTGTGGTGTGAATTTCCAGACCCTGCAGTTTCTTAATGTTCATCTTTCTTTTTTTGCTGGAATTGGGGTCCTGATAAGTTGATGCTAAATGAACACTTTCAACCTTTTCATGATTAGGTCTCTATTCCTCTTGGACATATTGAGCAATCAGCTCATTCAAAGTCCATTTCTCCTTTTGAGTATTGTAACTGATTTTGAAATGACTGAATTGTGTAGGAAGAGAGATCAAGACTAAGTGCACCAGAATGTCTTCTGACAATTCTAGCTTGAATGCGTTTAGTCTTGTCACAAGGTTTGACATCTCCATGATGTATTCTCTTATATTCCTCTTCCCCTTGTACTGCATTGAGACAAGTTTAGTCAAGATGGTGCTTGTCTTGACCTTTTCGTTTGCGGCGAATCGGTCTGCTATATGGGAGAGGAATTTTTTAGCATCATTTTCATTAGGAATATAACCCATGATGGTATCCGGAATCGAGTATTTCATAATCATTAGGCTCATACGGTTTGTTCGCTCCCACTTTTCATATACAACCTTTTACTCAGCGGAACTATCGCTAGTCAAAGGTGCGAGGCGATCGACATTCAATGCATAGTCTAATTCCATGCACCCGAGCACGATCATAACATGGTCTTGCCATTTCTTGAAATTTATGCCATTAAGCACGAAAATGATGTTGATGTTAGCAGAAATCGATGATGCTATAAACAAGAACAAAAGCTCACAATTAGTAACAACTCATGTATATATGAATCAAAACAAAACTGTATACATATACACATGCATGTGGGCCCATAACAAGATACCTAGCATAACATTAATACTTGGTCTTTGGACAGAAATATCAACTTGTAAGTGGTATCTCAAATATAGTTCATGAATATTGACAACCCAACCTGCCAAATAATGTGTCTTTCTTTGAACCGACACATTATTCGCATGGCAACCTTTATTTGTCACATATTCACAACTATTTTAATCTATTAACAATGCAAAAATAACCTTCTTTTGGGCCGATTATTTTCACATACTAATAGCATGTTTACATGTTTTAAAATAAATAAATTTACATATTAGAGATTGCTTTGGCAACATAATACTTCAATTCATTTATCAAAAACATTAAACATAAAATTCGGAACAAAATCATTAAATTTTTTTTTCTTGACCGGCACCGTGGTACCAGCAATCTACCCGAGGGACAGATTGCTGGCGCTGAGGAAATACCAAATTGCTATGTTTATAATTGGCAAGCAGTCGATTTACTATAGAAACAGAATTACAATAAGATCAGTAATGCATCTTTGATTTGTTTCTTGCAAATTACAATTTGTATCATTCTTTTGTCTTTTTTATCTATAAATTTGGGTCATGACTCAAAATTCGTTGCTGAGATGTGGTTATTAAGAAAGGGCTTCTCCTGGCTCAAGAGTGGGGCTTTTGATGTTAGCAGAAATCGATGTTGCTATAAACAAGAACAAAATCTCACAATTAGTAACAACTCATGTATATATGAATCAAAACAAAACTGTATACATATACACATGCATGTGGGCCCATAACAAGATACCTAGTACAACATTAATACTTGGTCTTTGGACAGAAATATCAACTTGTAAGTGGTATCTCAAATATAGTTCATGAATATTGACAACCCAACCTGCCAAATAATGTGCCTTTCTTTGAACCGACACATTATTCGCATGGCAACCTTTATTTGTCACATATTCACAACTATTTTAATCTATTAACAATGCAAAAATAACCTTCCTTTGAGCCGATTATTTTCGCATATTAATAGCATGTTTACATGTTTTAAAATAAATAAATTTACATATTAGAGATTGTTTTGGCAACATAATACTTCAATTCATTTATCAAAAACATTAAACATAAAATTCGGAACAAAATCATTAAATTTTTTTTTCTTGATCGGCACGGCGGGTACCAGCAATCTACCTGAGGGACAGATTGCTGGCGCTGAGGAAATACCAAATTGCTATGTTTACAATTGGCAAGCAGTCGATTTACTATAGAAACAGAATTACAATAAGATCAGTAATGCATCTTTGATTTGTTTCTTGCAAATTACAATTTGTATCATTCTTTTGTCTTTTATGCTTTTGGCCTTTAGCTAAGCAAAATGATTTTGTCTGCATCAGTTATGAGATCACTCCACTATTAAGTTTCCGTGCATTTTATAATTGAAAGGTAATGAGTGGAAGATCAAGAACTTGCACAGAACATGTGGAGATGCACATAATGATATTTCTGACATGTAAATTTAAAAGTAATATGTGATGTCTAACAAGTAACAAGGCATATTTGGAGCCCCCATGGCATATGACGCAATGGTAAGTTCGGCCTTCGAGATGGTGGTTACCCCGTAAGGTCTCGGGTTTGAATCCTACCACTGCGCTGCACATCCTGCGATTTACATCCTCCACATGGTCCTAGGGCAAGGATTGTGGGAACGGTCATAATGGTCCGTTATCCAAAAAAAAAAAAAAGGCATATTTGGATGCACCGAAATAAGGTTGCTTTCCAAAGTATATTTGTTGCATCTAAAAATTGCTCTTAAACAATCCGTTTATTCCAGCCTTTCTAAAAAATCAACTATGATGGATTCTTCTGGGAACCCTGAAAATGCTGGGGGAGGGGAGTTTTCAAAATTCTCAAGATCAGTTTGTTATGGCTTTATCTATAAATTTAGGTCAGTACTCAAAATTTGTTGCTGAGATGTGGTTATTAAGAAAGGGCTTCTCCTGGCTCAAGAGTGGGGCTTTTCACAAATTCACATCGACACTGGTTCTCAACATGAGTTCTCTTTTTCGAAGGAAGACGACTTCCCAAGAACAAAGAATCGAATGAATGACAGGTAGAGACAAATTTCAATAAGGTTTACCAAGAATCATTGCAAACAACTTGAACACTAATACTAGTTATTGGTGAAAGAGATGTTGGAAAATCGTATGACAAATCTAGAAATAGTGCAAATCATAGAAAGAAATTTGATATAATAACTCCACAGAAATAACACAAAGCTCAAGAGTGGGGCTTTTCACAAATTCACATCGACACTGGTTCTCAACATGAGTTCTCTTTTTCTAAGGAAGACGACTTCCCAAGAACAAAGAAACGAATGAATGACAAGTAGAGACAAATTTCAATAAGGTTCACCAAGAATCATTGCAAACAACTTGAACACTAATACTAGTTATTGGTGAAAGAGATGTTGGAAAATCGTATGACAAATCTAGAAATAGTGCAAATCATAGAAAGAAATTTGATATAATAACTCCACAGAAATAACACAAACTTTAAAGCGCTTCAGAAAAACCAAAGCACATCAACAGACTATATCCTCATAACAAGGGAAAAATAAAAACCAAGAACCCGAGACTACATGTTACAGCTGTGCCACCGCTTGTCAAGAACCCAATTCTGAGATTGGATACCCAAATTCAATGACAGTAAACTATAACATACAAAATTACTACAAACTGTAGAAATATTACAAATACCAAAGTTTTTCAGACGAAACTCATTCCAGGATATGGCAACAGTAATAAGAGAGACAGTTCATTTTCCACCCTTCTTAGCTGCAGACTTGGTGACCTTGGCACCAGATGGATCCTTCTTCTCAACACTCTTGATGACACCAACAGCCACAGTCTGTCTCATGTCCCTCACAGCGAAACGCCCAAGAGGTGGGTAAGTAGAGAAGGTCTCAACCACCATGGGCTTCGAGGGAATCATCTTCACGAACCCAGCATCACCATTCTTCAAAAACTTTGGCTCCTTCTCCAGCTCCTTACCAGATCGCCTGTCAATCTTGGTCAAGATCTCAGCGAACTTGACAGCAATGTGGGAGGTATGGCAGTCAAGGACAGGGGCATAACCATTTCCAATCTGTCCAGGGTGATTCATGATGATGACCTGAGAGGTGAAGTTGGCAGCTTCCCTAGCAGGATCATCCTTCGAGTTCGATGCAACGAAACCACGTTTGAGATCCTTCACAGCAACATTCTTGACGTTGAAGCCAACATTGTCACCTGGCAGGGCCTCCAGGAGTGCTTCATGGTGCATCTCAACAGACTTAACTTCAGTGGTCAATCCAGTGGGGCCAAAAGTGACAACCATACCTGGCTTTAGTACACCAGTCTCAACACGACCCACTGGTACAGTTCCAATACCACCAATCTTGTAGACATCCTGAAGAGGGAGACGGAGTGGCTTGTCTGTGGGCCTCTTTGGCTCGGAGATCAAGTCAAGAGCCTCAAGGAGGGTAGGGCCCTTGTACCAATCAAGATTGGTAGACCTCTCAATCATGTTGTCACCCTCAAAACCAGAAATGGGAACAAAGGGAATCTTCTCAGGATTGTAACCAACCTTCTTCAGGTAGGAAGACACTTCCTTGACAATTTCATCATACCTAGCCTTGGAGTATTTTGGGGTTGTAGCATCCATCTACAGATAAGATATAGAATAAGCAATGTAAGTTGAATATAAATTCATACCAAAGAAATACTAGTGAAAAGAATAGAACTAATATACCACCAACAATTAACATAAAGAAATTTTGCATGCTTACTTTGTTGCAGCAGCAAATCATCTGCTTGACACCAAGAGTAAAAGCAAGCAAAGCATGCTCACGGGTTTGACCATCCTTAGAAATACCAGCTTCAAAACCACCAGTGGTGGAGTCAATAATAAGGACAGCACAGTCAGCTTGTGAGGTACCAGTGATCATGTTCTTGATAAAGTCACGATGTCCAGGAGCATCAATGACAGTGCAGTAGTATTTGGTGGTCTCAAATTTCCATAGGGCAATATCAATGGTGATACCACGTTCACGCTCAGCCTTGAGCTTGTCCAACACCCATGCGTACTTGAATGACCTCTTGTTCATCTCAGCAGCCTCCTTCTCAAACCTCTCAATAACACGCTTGTCAATACCACCAAGCTTGTAGATCAAGTGCCCAGTGGTGGTTGACTTTCCAGAGTCGACATGACCAATAACCACAATATTGATGTGAACCTTTTCTTTACCCATAGCGGCTTGCTAAAAATACTGCATGAAGATCAAGAAACTTACATAAAAACACGCAGATTAAGAAACACAACCACCATATGAACTTGTAGAACTGCATTTTGAACTACAGGATAATAAGATAGAACGGGTAAATTTATATATCACCTCAAGTTTAAATAGGAGCTGCACATCGGAAAAGATAAACTTTCTTTTTTCAAAAAAGAATCTAAGAACATTAGGTAAAACTTGGAAGATTAAGAACTTTCTGCATTATATATATATATATGTATATATATATATATATGTATATATATATATATGTATATATATATATATATATGTATATATATATAATGAAAAGTATATATAAACCCCTAACAGAAACATATGAGGAACTTTTCACATTCAATGGCATTATCAAACATGTGAATTCTACCAAACAGGAGAAAGCCGCTATCAGAATCGAAAAAAGATGCAGCAGAGAGATTAATAAATTTACTTAAACAACAAATAAAAACACACAGATCAAGAAACACAAACACTCACTCGACGTGTAGAACACATTTTACAACAGGATAATAAAATAGGGCTGGTCATTTTCTAAACACCTTGAGTTTAATTAGGAGCTGCACATTGGAAAAGATGCAATTTGTATTATAAAAAAAGATACCTAAGAACACGAAGAAAAATTTGAAGATTAACAACCTTCTGAATTATAGTCATTATATAGTATATAATAATAAAACCGAAAAGAATTCATCAACCCAGCAGAAAAAGGTAATGAACTTTTCGCATTTAAAGGGTATAATCAAACATGTGAATTCTAACAGACGAAAGCCACTATCGGCTGAAAAACAAGAAAAATAGTTCCCACGGCTGAGCATAAATACTAAGATTTCCTTTGCTGAGAAATTGATCAAGCTCGATGAATAAGGGAAGCTGTTAACCAAGAGGATTTACAATTAAAAAAACAACCAAGATTTTGTTTTTAATGAAAATAAGAAACTCATATTGCAGCAAGACTTTGATTAGCTGTACTAGTGGTCAAGCTTGACATTAGGACATTTGGAAAATTTTGAAGATTAAGAACCTTCTGAATTATAGTCATTATATAGTATATAAAAATAAAAATGAAAAGAATTCATCAACCCAGCAGAAAAAGGTAAGGAATTTTTCACATTTAAAAGGTATAATCAAATATGTGACATCTAACAAACAGACAAAAGCGGATGCTCCTCTGAGCTAAGCGGGCTGAAAAAACAAGAAAAATAGTAGTTCCCACAGCTGAACATAAATACTACGATTACCTTTTTTGTGAAATTGATCGAGCTAGCTGATGAATAAGTGAAGCTGTTAACCAAGAGGATTTACAATTCAAAAACAACCAAGATTTTGTTTTCAATGAAAATAAGAAGCTCGTATATTGCAGCAAGACTTTGATTAGCTGCTACCCATACACTTTCAGCTGCTACTAGTGGTCAAGCTTGACATATAAAACAATGGCATATCCAGCCGCTCTGATCTAAACAACAGCTCAAAACTAAGCAATCTACTGACGAAAAAACTTCAAACAGCGGCAAATCAAGGAAACAAAATACATGTAATAAAAATACCAAAATATTTTTATTTCTCCAATAATACATAATTTATTTCTCCATATCCTCAGAAACTAAATAGATCGTAAACAATGAACGCAAACAAACCTAGCCTCTAATCAAATGAACAAGTTAATATCGGATCCACATAACAGATTAGGATGCACATATAACCAAAAAAAAATTACAATCACAGAAGAAAAGATGCATCTAAACATCAAAATCAAGTAATAACAACACGATCATACAGAAAATAAAAAGAAACAGCTTGATCAATTCACATACAGAACTAATAATCAAAAGATCAAGAGCTACAGATAGAAGATTAAAGAGAGTAATTAACTCACAATTAGAGATCTAGCTTGTTAAAACGGTAGCCGCAGACAAAGAGAGTATTGAGTGAATAGAAAGAAGACTAGGGTTTGAGGTCATTGCTCGAGTTTCTGTTTTATATAGGAGGGACACGTGACGACAAGGGTAACGTGCTTACGTTTGAGATAAAAACCTACTTGGTAAAATGCCCTTCGAATCAAACTTTGTTTTATTTTTTCAATAGATAAATAAACCCACAATCCTAATTCATAATTTTGCATGGTTGATAATTCAAATTTTAAACTATATGGGAAGATTATTTTTTTTGTACAACTTTATTTCTTTTGTATAGTTTCTTAGATTCACAAAAGCATTCAATTGATCCCTTAATAATTCTTTTTGCTAATTTAATAAATTCTTTTTGCATAATAATTTTTCTTTTATACATTGAAGGATAGTGACTCTTAGAAGAGATAAAAATCAAGTTTTAAATGAAAAACATAAAAATGATTGCTGGATAAAAAAACTACGGTTTATTTGCATAATAATTTATAAAAAAAATTTTGTTTACACTCAATATAACATATCATTTTTGTACCGGATGAAAACTTTATTGATGGTTTTTAAAATCTTTATTAATGTTATTTGCATATGACGTATCGCAATAGTAAAATATTCACCTGATACGAAAATGACATGTTACATTGGATGCACACAAGAATTACCCGATATATATATATATACACTGTTGGATCTCTAATTAAATTGGTTAGCGTGGCTGAATTTTGTTTCGCAACAGTCTAAAATAATTTTGTCTTCACTCTTCTCCAATTTTTTTTAAGAGTATTTTTCTCTGAATTTTTAATTTGCTGTTAGCTTTATTTTTTTCATAAAAAAGAGAAGAAAAAAAATCTCAACTTTCAATTATTATATTAAAAATCAAATTAAGAAATTAATATTAACCATACTAAAGAGATTAAGTTAAAAATCTTAGAACTGTAACAAAATTTTACATGCAAGACTTCTGCATTGAGAAGTCTCAAAAAAATTAAAGATATGTGAAAAGCGAACAAAAGAACAAACGTTATAATTAGAAATAAATGAAGTTTTTATCATCAATAAAACCAGAAGGCTGCCGATCATCACATTCATAGAGAGCTGCTATGGTGTCCCGTGGCCGTTTGCAATAAGAAGCACACTAAACTAGATTCCAATCGGGCTAATCAAGAATTATTGCAGAAAGTCCAGACAAGACGAAGACTTTTTAGCAAACTAAAAAAAAAACTAATTAAATTCAAAAAAAATATTAATCAAACCAAACTGAAACTAGATTTCAATCAGTTTTAACATAAGGCGAGGCACCGTTGACATCGAGAGAAAGATGAGGAGAATAAATGAAAAGCAAGCATTAAGAGATGAAGAAGACAGAAATAAAGGAAGGAGGAGAATTAGATAAAGATTCAAAACGGAGCGACTACATTTATGAAAAGAAAAAACATGTAAGCTTAACAACAATATATAATTAAGGAGTTTATTTGGGTATATTAGCTAAGTTTCTTAAATAGAAAATTTGACAGGTGACCATTAGGTCAAGATACTCGAGTTTACAATACAAAGTAACTAAGACAACAATTATAATTTTTGGTAAGCAGAAAAAGAGAGAAAAAAAATATTAGAAGCAGCCAGGGGACACAAACAGAACAGGGAAAACTACTCCCATTGCACATAACCAGCCTTTGAAGCTCCACTTGGTGGCTCAGTCACTATGCTTAAGCCGTCAAGTGAGCTGTGTCACTATGCTTAAACCCTCACCCTCCATGTATGCAACTTTTGTTGAATAGTCCCCACGGAAATTACTTTGGAAGACACAAAGTCCAGGAGCTCCCTAACATCGCTAATTAGGTCTGAGAACCCCATTTATTTACAGGATAGAATTGTTGGATGGAACAAACATATCACCACCACCTTAAGCATCAACCACACAACCTGCCTAAAACCTTTATCCCGTGCAAGCTGTAGCCCCAATCTCAACCCTTCTAATTCAACTGTAACGTTTGAGCATACAGCCAAGTTAGCAATTAAACCCACCACGCACTGGCCAGTTATTATAAATGGGTTCAATTGATGTTTAATGACACATGCAGTTGTTATTAGGCAAACAATGCCAAACCCAAAAAGTTTATCTAGCACATGTAATCATGTGAGCAATTAGTTCACCAACAATTCCCTGAAAAAAATAACAGAAGTACAGAAAATTAGATAAAAATAAAGATAAGAATGCAATTTTTAAATAGACTCAAAAATAACTATGCCTCATAGCATAATAAAAAACTCCTACCGAATAATAAACTGTTTACAATAAAAAACCAAGCACCTCAGCGAATTCAAAGAAGTTTAATGACATGCACAAACATAGACTTCACCAAGGTTTACAATGAACAATAGAAAATAACATGTAACTGAAAATAGTTAGGACAAGGAGGTTGTGAAAGAGAAAACTGAGAGAATCAAAGGAAACTTCCTGAAACAGGGCAAATTATAGAAATATATTTGAAACAATAACTCATCAGAAAAGACTAAAAGCCGCTTCGGAAAACCCAAAGCTCCTCAACCGACCATCCTCAAAACAAGGAAAATTTAAAACAGACTACCCTCAAAACAAGGAAAATGAGACTCTTTAGTTATGGTTGTGCCACCGCTTGTCAAGAACCCAATTCTGAGATTGGATACCCAAATTCAATGACAGTAAACTATAACATACAAAATTACGACAAACTGTAGAAATATTACAAATACCAAAGTTTTTCAGACAAAACTCAATCGAGGATATGGCAACAGTAATAAGAGACACAGTTCACTTTCCACCCTTCTTAGCTGCAGACTTGGTGACCTTGGCACCAGATGGATCCTTCTTCTCAACACTCTTGATGACACCAACAGCCACAGTCTGTCTCATGTCCCTCACAGCAAATCGTCCAAGAGGTGGGTAAGTAGAGAAGGTCTCAACCACCATGGGTTTCGAGGGAATCATTTTCACGAACCCAGCATCACCATTCTTCAAAAACTTTGGCTCCTTCTCCAGCTCCTTACCAGATCGCCTGTCAATCTTGGTCAAGATCTCAGCGAACTTGACAGCAATGTGGGAGGTATGGCAGTCAAGAACAGGGGCATAACCATTTCCAATCTGGCCAGGGTGATTCATAATGATGACCTGAGAAGTGAAGTTGGCAGCTTCCCTAGCAGGATCATCCTTTGAGTTTGATGCAACAAAACCACGTTTGAGATCCTTCACAGCAACATTCTTGACGTTGAAGCCAACATTGTCACCTGGCAGGGCCTCCAGGAGTGCTTCATGGTGCATCTCAACAGATTTAACTTCAGTGGTCAATCCAGTGGGGCCAAAAGTGACAACCATACCTGGCTTCAAGACACCAGTCTCAACACGACCCACTGGTACAGTTCCAATACCACCAATCTTGTAGACATCCTGAAGAGGAAGACGGAGTGGCTTGTCTGTGGGCCTCTTGGGCTCAGAGATCAAGTCAAGAGCTTCAAGGAGGGTGGGGCCCTTGTACCAGTCGAGATTGGTAGACCTCTCAATCATGTTGTCACCCTCAAAACCAGAAATGGGAACAAAGGGGATCTTATCAGGGTTGTAACCAACCTTCTTCAGGTAGGAAGACACTTCCTTAATAATTTCGTCATACCTAGCCTTGGAGTATTTTGGGGTTGTGGCATCCATCTACAAACAAGAAATAAACAAGAATTGTAAGTCCTACATGCATCCATAATGATTACCAAGGAAAAAATAGATCAGACATAATATCACCTTTTAACATACAAAAAGAAATGTAGATCAAATATACATTCATACAGAATAATTACTATTGAAAAAAATTAGAATTGACATAATACCACCACAATTAATATAAAGAAAAACTGCAAGCTCACCTTGTTGCAGCAGCAAATCATCTGCTTAACACCGAGTGTAAAAGCGAGCAGGGCATGCTCACGGGTCTGTCCATCCTTAGAAATACCAGCTTCAAAACCACCAGTAGTGGAGTCGATAATAAGGACAGCACAGTCAGCCTGTGATGTACCAGTGATCATGTTCTTGATAAAGTCACGGTGTCCAGGAGCATCAATGACAGTGCAGTAGTACTTGGTGGTCTCGAACTTCCATAGGGCAATATCAATTGTGATACCACGCTCACGTTCAGCCTTGAGCTTGTCCAACACCCAAGCATACTTGAATGACCTTTTGTTCATCTCAGCAGCCTCCTTCTCAAACCTCTCAATAACACGCTTGTCAATACCACCAAGCTTGTAGATCAAGTGCCCAGTAGTGGTCGACTTTCCAGAGTCGACATGACCAATGACCACAATATTGATGTGAACCTTTTCCTTACCCATAGAGACTAGTAAAAAAGAAAATGCCAGGAGATAAAGAAATGTAAATTAAAAACAAATAAAAAAACTAGCAAATCAAGAAACCCAATCACTTCCTCAATATATCCTAGTATAGTATAATAAGTTAGGGCTGGTAAATTTCTAATATCATCTCAATTTAATTAACAGCTGAACATTAAAAAAGAGAGATTTTCTATTACAAAAGAGAGCAAAAGAACATTAGAGAGAAACTTGAAGATTTTAGAACCTTCTATATCATATGCACAATTTATATATTTAAAATGAAGATAATCCATAACCCAAACAACAGAAAAAGGTTAGGACTTTTCATATTCAAAAGCATTATCAAACATGAGAAAAATAACAAAAAGGAGAAAGCCGCTATCGGAATCGAACCGATGACAATCACAATTAATTTGCGATGCTCTAACCTCTAAGCTAAGCGGGCTAAAAGAACCAAAAAAATAGTACTTCCATCAGCTGAGCATAGATACTAAGATTTCCTTCAGTTGTTAAACTGATCAAACTCACTGGTGAATAAGGGGAAGCAGTTTGCAACTCAAACACTAAAGATTTTGTATTCAGTGAAAATAAGAAACCAATACATCGAAGTAAGACACTGACCATCTAATCAGTAATGGAGAAAAAATATTACCACCGATTTGAGATATATAGCTTTAGTTGCCATTAATGGTCAAGTTTGACAGACAAATAACCTAATCAGCCACTCAGATCTAAACAGCAGTTCAAATTTAAGAATTCTAGAAACCAAAACACTTCAAAACAAAGGCTATTTGAGATAACTGAACATGTGTAATAAAAATACCAAAACCTTTCAAACATTGACTCACAAAACTTCCAACTTATTTTTTAAAAGTAATTTCTGAATGTCAGAATCTCATAAAAAATATCAACAAACTAATATGACTAAGCTCGGATAATTAAATAAAAATAAACTAACGTGATTAAGCTCGCAGAATTACATATAAACAAACTAATAAGACTAAGCTCGCAGAATTACTAGCCATGCACGTCTATCAAACAACACAAAAATTAAATAAAACAAATCTGACTAAAAACGGTTAAATTCATTCAAAATTTATTCTCCGTTTTCTTAGAAACCCAAAAGATCTCAAACAGTACAAGCAAACAAATCTAACCTTTAATCAAATAAACAAGTTATTAACGGATCCACATAGCATATTACGACTTACATATAACCACAAAAGAAAGTATCTAAACATTATCATAGCAATGAACACAAGATCAGACAGAATATAATCAGAAACAACTCGATCGATTCACATACAAAACTAATAATCAAAAGATCAAGTGCTGTAAATTAAAGAGAAACGTAAACTTGGGCACACACCTTTGGAGATCTAGGTTGGTAAAACCCTAGCCGCGGCAAGAAAAAGAAAAGAGGATATAGTAGAGTTTGTGTAGAGACATTGCCCGTCTTATAGAAGAGAGGCACGTGACGGCTAAGGGTTTCGTAATCACGTTTGAGATTTTTCACGTGACCAGCGTAAATGCCAAAGTTAAATTTTATGCGTTTGGATTAGCGGATTCGATGCTTCCATGAACCCGATAAATCAATAAATCTCATTTTGTGTCGACTTATATTTTAAGTTGGTTTAATTTAATTTAAAATTTTAAAATTATCAAAATAATTTTAATTCGTATATATAAAATATAAAAATATAAACCAAATTGATCAATGTATAATATTTTGAAGATCAATCCCAACCCATTAAAAAGCTCAATCTATTTTTTTATTTCAACCCAAGGGCAAGAAAAGCTCAATCCATTTTATCTAAATCTAAGACAATTGAAGTTTCTCAACAAATGTGGAAGGAAAATATTTTTAAGAGAAAAGTGTAAAAAGCTATCAACAAATGTAGAAAATAGATTTTTTTAGGAAAAGTGTGTAGAATGTGGTGAGCTTTCTATTGAATATTTATTTGTATTCCTCTTCAAATTGTGAGTGGTCTTTGAAGAGTGTTGTAGTGTATTTTATTGTGGGTATAATACAAGTAATTTGTTTACTTGTTTGGGTCCAATATTAGTAAATTTAGAGTTGTGTATTCTAAATTTTACTCAACAATTGGTATCAGAGCGGGGACGGTCAGTGTAATGACCCATCCCATGTTGGTCACCCCCGAGACAGTATTGTCACATTTTGAAAATCCCAGCATGACATATATATGCAACAATAAAAATATATCAACTGTAATTATTTACATCGATCATCAACCCTTAATAAAGGAGATACATTATTCAGATCTCAACTTAAATATTTTATACAACATAATATGCATGAATATTTATAAATAATTTTTTTTTTATTTTCTCATTAGTCTGAGGATGTGAACCACGTGGCTTACAGATAATGACTTCGTCTGAATCTCAACTTACCAAACTATCTATCATGCCTGCTACCTGAAATCATTGTACAATGAGGAGTGAGCTTCATAAACTCAGTGAATTAAACTTATTAGAAGTATTCAATTTGCATAATTAGTTTTCCCATATTTATTCATCTATATCTCATATATTTTAATAATAACATTCTATTATCACTACTCATATCAAATCCCCATCTTTTATAAATATCTTTTTCTCATATAGTTAATCATCATCTTGAGATTTTCAATTCTATCTCATAATTACCTCATTATAAGGTTTAATCAGTCACCTAGATAATTCTCATCATTTCATACTTCCATAATTCTTCTCAGTATAATTGTCTCTCTGTGTGACTTATTCATCTATCAATAAATTTACAATCATGAATAGTACTTTAGCATCTCAAGTAATAACAATCAATATTTAAGCAAATGCAATGCATGAATTTAAATGTTATTATTATTGGGAACGTTTTCCCATATATTGACATGTTTTAGCTTAGACCGACTGTCCTCACGATTCTTTTATTTTATTTAGACTGATTGCCTTCCCGATTCTTTTATTTCTAGCATATACCGACTGTCACGGTTTTCATTTAGACCGGTTGCCCTCCCAGTTTTTTTATTTTCATTTAGACTAACTGCCTTCCAGGTTCTTTTGTTTTTATTTAGACTGGTTGCCTTCCCGGTTCTTTTATTTCATGCACATGCATATGAATAATGATATGAAATATACATATGAACAATAATATATAAATATGCATGTATTCAAACATTCAAATTAGCTATCCTGATTATTCTCAAATTATTATTTGAAAAATTCTACTAAATTTCTCTCCTCATAAATCATATCAAATCATCAACCACAGCTCATCAAGAATTTCACTTATCGTCTTTATTATTAAATCGACTCATTATTCCAATAATATTATTTCTCATAAAATAATTCTCTACACATCAACTATTCCTATCATTAGGTATCAACCAACTTTCATCTATCACCAAATCATAAGTTAATGATTTATTCAAATACTATCACTATATATTTCATATTTATCTTGATTACTTAAAGTAAATCTAACTCACCACGTAGTACTTAGAGCTACTCGTGGATCACCTCCTTACCTTACCTGCTCCTTTCAGCAATTTCCTTCGGTTGTTGATTGTTAACACCTGACATAATATTTATATTAAATTTCTAATTTATTCTTCAATTCCTCTATAATTCACATCCTTTGAAAATTCCCACATTGAATTTCGAGAATTTCATGTATGCTAAATTTCAAAAATAAACTTCACGTTGTTACCTTCTGTTTTTCTTAGAGCTTCCTGTGATTCTCTATAAAATTCTCTCGTAAACTCTTTCAAAATTTTACTCTTTCAATCTTTCTTTCGGTCCCCAAGTATTTAAAGAAATAGAGTAGTTTATATATATATATATATACTCACCATTTGCATGTTGATGTGCTACTTAACATGCAGCCATTTTTCCTTCCTTTGGCAACACTTAGACTCCAGGTGTTGTAATGTTGTCCAGAGAATTATTTTATTCAATAATAATTCTTTCACGTATATATATTATTTTAATTCCATGTTATATTTTTCAAATTACTTCTTTAATAATGCTTTAAGAACACGGGTATTACAATTCTACCCACCTTATAAAAATTTTGTCTCTACCTAATTAATGAAATAACAATGGATAATATTTCTTCATAGTTGCTTCACGTTCTCATGTAATCTCTTCAAGATCTTTATTCCGCCACAGAACTTACTCTGCTGGAATTACTTTATTACACAAAACTTGTTCTTTTCTATCTAAATTTCTCATTGATACTTGTATAAAAGTCAAACCTTCCTGAATTTTTACAGCTTGGCTTGAAATATTATGAGATTCATCATATAAACACTTTCTCAAAAGTGAAACATAAAACACATTGTGCAACTGCTTCAACTTTGGAGGCAATACCTGGCTATACGCGACTAACCTAACTTTCTCAACAACCTCATAGGGTCTCACATACCTCGGACTCAACTTTCTTTTTCTGTTTAAATCTCAATACAACTTTTTATGAAGATGTTTTTAAATACACCTAGCCACTTATTTGAAACTCAAGAGGTCTTTTCCTATTATCAGCATAGCTATTCGGTCTACTCTGTGCTACTTTACAGTTCTCTTTAACTAGTTTGATCATCTCAGTTGTTAGATTTATCATTTCTGGACCAAATATATTTCTCTCTCCAATTTCTTCTCAGCATACTAGAGTTCTACACCTCCTACCATATAAAGCCTCAAATGGTGTTATCCCAATACTAGTTTGATATCGATTATCATAAGCAAATTTAATCAGGAGCAAGTAAGCATCTCAACTTACCGAGAAACTCATCATATTTGCCTTTAACATATCTTTTAGTACTCTAATAATCTTTTTTGTCTGTCTAACTGTTTGAGGATGAAAAGTTATAACAAACTACAACCGTGTACACATGGCTTTCTAAAAGTCTTTCCAAAACCAAGATGTAAATCTAGCATCTCTAAATGACACTATGCTCAATAGTACTCCATACCACCTCACAATCTTAGCTACATACAGTTCAGCCAACTCTTTAGCATTCCAATTAGTTTTAATTGGAAGAAATTGGAATGATTTAAAAATTCTATCTACTATCACTTACACTGTATCATGACCTCTCTGAGTATGGGAAAATCCAAAAACAAAATTCATACTCACATTTTTCTATGGTCATTCAGGCATAAGAAGAGGTTATAGTAAGCCTCCTGGATGTTTATTCTCTAACTTTACTTACTAACAAACCAAACATCTAGAAATATATTCAGCCATCCCTCATCAATCCTGACCACCAGTAATTCTGTTTCAATCCTCTATACATTTTATTGTTACTCGAGTGCATCGAATATATATCATCATGTACCTCTCTCAATATCTTCTTTCTCAACTCCGCATCATTGGGAATACAAATCCTATGTTCCAATACCAAAATACTCTCATTTCAAATTTTGAACTCATATTGCTTTCTAGTAAGCACTCAATGCTTAATTTTTTCTGTCTCTTCATCTCTACTTTGCATCTCTAAAAAACATTTTACTATGGATGACTGTATAACCATATTTGTTAACAATGATCCTCTATCATTGATGTTCAACTTCATTCTTATCTCTCTTAATCTATCATCAATTACACATCATGACTTTCAATAGCAGTCAATCTTCTTGTAGATTTTCTACTCAATGCATCAACTACCACCTTCACCTTTTCTAGATGATAGTGAATTATACAATCATAGTCACTAATCAACTCCACCCACCATCTTTGCCTCAAATTCAACTCTCTCTAGATAGGTAAGTATATCAAACTCTTATAGTCAATGAATATCTCACAAGTGGCTCTATACAAATGATGTCTCCAATCTTTAAAGTAAACACTATGGCAGCCAGCTCTAAGTCATGAGTAAGGTAATTTCTCTCACGATTCCTCAATTTCCTAAAAGCACATGCCTTTACCTTCTCATGTTGCATCAACACACATCCCAACTCTTGATGTGATGCATCATTATATACTACAAATCCTTTATCACTATAAGAAAGCACCCATACTGGAGCTGTAGTCAATTTCTCTTTTAGTAATTGGAAAATTTTCTCACACTCCCCACACCATACAAATCTCACATATTTCCTGGTCAATCTAGTCAACAGTACTGCAATAATAGAATTTTTTTGAAAGAATCTTCTATAATAACCAACTAACCCCAAGAAGATTCCAATCTCAGTTACATTAGTTGGTCTCTCCCAACTCAACATTGCCTCTACCTTTTGTGGATCAACTATTATGCCATCTCCATATATTACATGGTCCAAGAAAGTTATTTCATTCAGCCAAAATTCACATTTAGGAAATTATAGCATACGATTTCTCTCTCCTCAAAATCTCCAACACAATTCCTAAATGTTTTACATATTCTTCATTAGTCTTAAAATATACCAAGGTGTTATCAGTGAACACAACCAAAACTTATCAATAAATGGTTTAAACATTTTATTCATTAAGTCCATGAATATTACTGGAACATTAGTCAACCCAAATGGCATCACCAGAAACTTATGACCATAACGTGTCCTAAAAGCAATTTTAGACTTGTCTCCTTCTTTTATTCTCAAATAGGTGATAACCTGATCTCAAGTCTATCTTAGAAAATACTTTTGCTCCCTGCAACTTTTCAAATAAATCATCTATCTTGAGTAAAGGATATTTGTTCTTAATGGTTATCTTATTCAACTATCTGTAGTCTATACACAATCTCATCATTCCATCTTTTTTTTTTCTTCACAAACAACATAGGGTTCCCTAAGGTGATACATTAAATCGAATAAATTGTTTATCTAACAACTCTTGAACTTTCAACTCTCTTAACTTAGTGGGTGTTACTCTGTAGGGTGCTATAGATATATGTGATGAACATGGTATCACATTAATAGAGAATTTAATCTCCCTACTAGGAGACAAACTAGATAACTCATCAAGAAATACATTAGAAAAATCTTTCACCACTAAGATTTATTCTAACTTCCTTTTTTTTTTTTTTTTATAGAATCCATTTTGTATTCCAAATACTTCTCACTTCCTTTCTTTAACCATCTACTAGTAGTCAGAGCAAAATAAGATAGTTCGAGGGTATTTTATGTTCTCCCTGAAAGTTAAACTACTCATGTCCATATCTTGAACACTACATTTTTTTCTGGAACAATCAACCTAGGCGTAATACATCGACAACCAATTCATTCTCAAAATCAATTGAAATTCTATCATATTTAAAGGTAATAAATCAACTTCAAATTCTCTATCACTGATATGAATCACACAACATTTGTAAACATTTATGATTATCACTCTATCTTTAGTGGGAACTCCAGCAATACTGTTATGCATCAAAAGACTCATACATGCATCAATAAACTTCATAAATATATTGGATGTAAAAAAATGGGTTGCACCAAAATAAACCAACATTGTTATGTCCACCATTTCTACACACAAAACACCTCAAATTAGGAAAATTCTGGGATAAATATCTTATCTGATTACCTTTATAACACGTTCTAGTCATTCTATCACATTACCACATCCTATAGGTAGTACACCCCCCTTCTACCATAACTTCTAGTTCTTATAACCTATCTTACCAATATTACTTTGAGCTATAAAAGCAACAGATCCTGCTTGCCTCTGACTCCGTACTACAGTTCTTTGTGACAAAGAATGCCCCATCTAGGGTGGTCTCTCACCTTGTACACTCATACTACCACTACCTTTAGAACCTTCATATCTAAGCCTTTTTAACCACTCTTTCTCTTTCCCTTAAATTCCATAAGATTTTTCCCAATCTGAAGTGATAAATCCACCAACCTGACATAATTCATATGCCTCATGTAAGATAGTTTCGATCAAATCTTAAAACATAGTTTATCTTTGAACCTCTTCTCCTCTAGGTCTACCATTTTCGATATAACTATTGACAAGACTATAAATCTACTATCATATTGAGCCACAGTCAACACATTTTTACATTAAATAAGTGAAATCTCTCTTCTGTTGGACTCTAAAAGTATATAAGCAATATTTATAAAAGAACAAGCCTCCTAAAACTTATTCCAAGTTGAGGGTTTATCAACATATACATTTATCGTAGGAAGAGTATCCTCCCATTATTCTAAAGCTTCTCATTTTAACTTAAACGAAGTAAAGACGATCCTCTGCCTATCAGTCATCAGTAAAATACCAAATAATATTTCTACATGTTTCACCCATAACTCAGGCTCAAAAGGATTCATAGATCCTTTAAACAACAAAGTATTCAACTTAATATATCTAACAAAACAATATCCCTGCATCTCATGCATAAACTCATATTTTCCTTTTGAACATTTATCATTATTGGATTTACAACAATCTCAAGCACTGTTCTAGCCTGTTCATCAAATCTATGCTATAGACCATCAATTCTATCATCTGTTACATTTATTTTCTCAAGAGTATATGCAAGAGCTTATCTTAGCTCATCTTTTTCATCCTTAGATTTTCTCGCACCTCTATTAATATCAGTTATATTGTCAACATGTTCCATTTCAGGAGCCACAAACTCAAACTCAACTTCCATCTTAACCTCAACTGCTCAAAAAAATTTAGGGGCCTACCACGCCATCTCAAGTCAACAACTCTAACTCTAGCTCTAGCATGTTCACGTATCATCCTCAGACTATTCATTAGAATATAATTTGTTTTAATCTTCTATTTTTTTTTATGCAGTCTACATAATCATAAAACCTAATGCTCTGATACCAAAATTGTAATGACCCATCCTAGGTTTGGCCACCCCCGAGACAGTGTTGTTATATTTTGAAAATCCCAGCATGACACATATATGCAACAATAAAATATTACAACTGCAATTATGTACATCGATCCTCAACCCTTAATAGGGGAGATACATTATTGAGATCTCAATTTAAACATTTTATACAACATAATATGCATGAAT
>CM043700.1:50410619-50430619 GCA_023935145.1 Bretschneidera sinensis
ATCTAATTCTAGTTTTTTCTTATGTAGTGGAATGCCTTGCAATTTGAAGTTTTACGCTTAAGGGAAGAAATATGCTTGGTGGATGCAGGACTTGGGACCCCAGAATTTGTATGCAAGATGAGCCCATAGGAGTGCCAATCAACCAAGCCACCAGGTTTGAGAATAAGGTGGGATCCCTGGATGTAGTGGCTGGTGAATCACTGATCAAAGAGCAGATTTTGGAGAGATTCTTCATCGATGTAGTGGCTGGTGAATCATTGATCAAAGAGCGAACAGCCACCAGGTTTAATGATTTGGTGGGATCCACAGATGTAGTGGCTGGTGAACTGCTTCTTCTTCCAAGAAGATTCAGACAAAACCGAGCTTGGATGGAACAAAACAAGATTTGGCGAAAGAATACAAAGATCAAAGGCTTTATTATTGAGAAAGTAAAAGGAGGTTATTCAGGAGCCATCGCAGGTTTCATTACTTTTCTTCCATTCCGTCCTCTCATAAGTCAATGGATATTAACCCCAAAAGGACGAATATTGTAGTGTTTTAACAGTGGCAGATCAAACAAGAACTTGATGAGCGAAAAAAGAGCACTTTTTCCAATTTTGAAGCCCCTGATAACACTTTATCACCTTAATCCATTCTTTTGTTGAGGATTTAGCACGGATTCCAGCCCTCTATTTACATAGCGAAGAAAGGCAAAGGCTCTTGCTTGAATGCGTGACTGCGGCGCACCTATCGCCCCAGCGCGGCACTAAAAAATTCATGTTGGGTTGAGCAAGAATAATGCGACTAGGGAGACGCATAATGGAATTGAAGGCATAGTCTCAATAAAAGGAATTGAACACCAACCAACGAGTGATGGATTTTGATGGAGTCGGCGTTAGTGTGCTACAACTAGCAGCCCCTTTCTTTTTATTAGTAAAATAGGGGAAAGCCCTTTCTTGTTATTAGTAAAGTGCTAACGTCTACTTTCTTTAGTTTGCTAAATCTATCGCGAGATGTTGGCAGACATCTATAGTCAGTCATCAAAGGCAATTCAGTAATGGTTGAGCCAAACTACGTCTTCCTTATCGGAAGAGCAAGAACTACTTTAGCTCTAAAGTTGTTGGTAATCTACCAATGGGACTATCAAAAGAGACCTGCCTAGGATTGATTGAAAGAAAACCGTGTCGGCCAATGCCTTTGACCCTTTCCTTTATCCAAAAACGAGAAAGTAATTAGCAATCCAACTTTTCAAAATTTCTTTAGACTATATATTATTTTAAGGGTTTTAAAAAATTATATTATAATTGTACCCCTAAAATCTCTTGAGCTTGTAATCAATGCCCTCCCACAGGCGGATGGCTATAAATAAGCCCAGGTATGAAATTCACAGGCATTCATACTTTTTTTCTTACACTCCAATTACTTAAGCCCTCTGTTTCTCTTAAGCCCTCGGCTTCTCCTTTAAGCCCTCGTGCTAACTTAAACTTCGGAGTGCCCTTGGAGGTCTCCCCCTCCCCTCTTTTCGAGGGCCCTTTAGTTCATCTCTGTTTCTTGTGTCGAGCCCAGGCCACATCAGCACCCAGACCACACTAGCACCCAGGCCACGTCAGCATCAACCGTTTTTTGGCATCAACAGATTGGCACCATCTATGGGAAACCACAATCTCTCGCTATAGTGAGAGCGAAGAAATACAAAAAGAACTCATCTGTCACGATGCCACCAAGAAGCAGTACCAGAAGGAATAGTAAGGAAGCTCCAACGGTATGCTTGGCTCCTATCCGAGGTAGCGCTGTTTGACACCAATCTGGACCTAGGTTCCCTTCAATCCCTGAGCATGCTATCCCTGGATTGAGTAGAAAGCCCTCTACCAGAGAGTAGCGCCCTCGTCTTTCCGGAACTGATTCTCCCAACCACGAGGAAGCAACCGCACACCTTCAGGCCCTAGTGACCCAAGCTCAGCTCCAGGAGCTCTCCCGAATGATAGCGAACCTAGCGGCCCAGGTTCGGGGAGGAGGTCAGCAACCTCCCTTCCCTCCTCACCAAGCTCCAGATCAAGTAGAGTCATTCGGCAGAGATGACCCAACTTATAACCAACCCCTTACCTAGCCCTCTCTGTATTGCAGCCGATCCAATAAGAGCTCCTCCTAAAAAAACAACCTCAACTTAGACAGCCGGTTTGAAGAAATGGAAGAAAAGATAAACTTGGCTCTGAGACACAAGAATCTCAACATCATGGATGAGTTCTGCATCTAAAAACCTCCATTCACGGAAGATGTTCTCGAGACCTCGCTTCCACCCAACTTCAGGATGCCTCAAGTTAGAATGTACGACTGCTCCGCAAATCCAATGGACCACCTACAGCACTACAAAACAACTATGATGTTGCATAGGCACTCCGACCCAGTCATGTGCCGTGCCTTCCCTCTAACTCTCGAGAAGGCAACGGGTACTTGGTACTCGCGTTTGAAACTAGGAAGCATCAGCAACTTTAAAGAACTCAGTTACGCCTTCGCCTCACACTTCCTCAGTAGTAAGGGGCCAAAGAAAACTTCAAAAAGCCTCTTCAACATCATTTAGCATCGAGGGGAGAGGCTCTGAGCTTATATACCCTGGTTCAATACAGCGGCGTGGGAAATTCCCAACCTCGACCCAAATGTCCAGGTAATAGCATTTAAGAACGGATTAAGGTCTGGTATCTTCAGTTCTAAACTCACTCGGCGTCCGTCCAAGGACATGAATGAGATCTTAGCCTGAGCTGAGAAGTACATGCTGGCGGAGGATGACCAAGCCTTCAGAAGAGAGAGAGAGGGAGAAACAGAGAAGAAAAGGAAGGACCCCGACCTTCAGAGAGGAATGGTCAAGAGGCCCCACCAAGAAAGCAGGTATCGACCCCACCCCCCGAGTAGACGGCTTCACCCTGCTCAATGCGACCAGGACCAACGTCCTCATGTAACTCCAAGATAAGTCTGTTCTCCAATGGCCACCTAGGAAGCCATACCTCGAGAGGACCAGAGGCGATGGTGCCGGTTCCACGAGAACTACGGTCATGACACCGAGGAATGCCACGACCTAAAGGAGTAGATCGAAGCTCTTATTAACCAAGGATACCTAAAAGTGTTCACTGAACCCCGGAGAAGGGACGAGTCTGCACCATCAAAAAAGAGATGTTAGGCGTCCCTACCGCCCACAGCAGGAGTGGCAGGACCCTCAAAGGAATCCCAGGACCAAACAAGAGGGGTCCGATCAGAAAAAGCAAGAGGTGGCTACCACCACACAAATCGTCAAAATAATTTGTGGAGGCTCAGCAGCAGAAAGCAATTCAAGACAGAGCAGTAAAGCATACGCCAGGGTCGTAGCCTCTTTTAGTGGCCCCCACAAGAGAAAGAGAACGGAGCTAGTTATCTCCTTTACAGAAGATGACTTAAAAGACGTGCAGACTCCTCACGACGATGCAGTGGTGGTCTCTCTTTTGGTAGCCAACCATGAAATATGGTGGGTTCTGATTGACAATGGAAACTCCGCAAACATATTGTTTCATGATGCTTTCCAATGCATGGAGCTGAAAGATGGGCATCTAGAGCCAACCCCGGCCCTCCTCTATGGTTTCGGCTGATCTCCAGTGTTCGCCGAAAGAAGCATAGTCCTCCCAATAACTACAGGAACAACGCCAAGAACCTCCACAGTACAGACAACCTTCTTGGTAGTCAAGCAGCCCTCCTCCTACAATATGATCATCGGTCGACCTACCCTCAACAAACTGAAGGCTGTTGTCTCCACCTATCACCTGAAAGTCAAATTTCCCATCAGTGAAGGTGTACAAAACATGTTTTGGGACAATGAAGGTAATTGTCCGGTTATTTTATATATATATAAACCAGATCACCTATCTGCGTCTTCATATTAAAATGACTTTAAAATCTATGATCTTAAAACCCACGACTTTAAAATCTTAAATTAAAAAGTTAAATAATATAATTTCTAAAGATAAAAGGTAAACCCTATATATGAAAGCACCCACATTCTCCCATGTTTTTTTTACTTTTTTCTATTATTCCACTACTCATGCCTAACTCACCCACTCATCCACCCAATCTCTCACACAAGTTTTTCATATTTTTCTTTAATAATTATGCATTCAATATCATGGATAAAAATGTCACGTTCAACTAAAATTTATCACTTGCAACTTCCTTAAACCCAGGCATGTAACAAGTCAAACCACTAAGTAGTTTTCTTGTTTAAACCACATTCTCCAAATTCACCAAAGCTATTTGATGCTCTCTTCTTAGATTTCTTACGATAAGTAAAGAGGTGTGTTGCAGTTATTCCCTGAATTTTATGTGATTATCACTTTCTTTTAATTTGAAGTTTTTTCAAAAAGAGTTCTACTATTTTCTTTGGTATCTAAAACTTTAAATGTGTAGCAAATAATTATTTTTTCTGTTGAATTCATGCCGAATTGATGCGATGATGTGCGACTTTCCTTTTACAATTTTGGTTATAGATCCGTGACTATTGGAAATTGAGGGAGATGAGGTTGCATACTTTCATTAATTTTCTCATTATTTTGGATCTTCCACCGCATTTTGGTCCAACATGTTCTACTTTGTAGTAAAATCTTATAAGGATTTGAGGTTAGTTCATTTTTAATTTTATTTTTCGTTTTAATTATGTTTAATTGCATTTGAAAAGCTATTTCTTATTTATTTAATTTGTGGGTAGTTTACGTACAGGTTATTGAACGCAAAAATTTTATTAAGGGTGAAGAATATCAATGATTTATGAATGAGTCAAGGCAAGTATTGCTTTATAATCAGAGGTTAGTTTCAATTTTAATTTTCTTTATACTTCTTTTATTTCTTTTTCATTCTTTGCTAACTTGATCTTAGGTTAAGTTTTCCAATTTTCTTTGAATTTTCTAAAATCTAAAGTTGATGTTAATAAGTGTATATGTATTAATTTAATTTAATTAGTGTTGACCCTAATCTAAATTTTAATAATGACAAAACACTACTCTATTTGTACTAACAGTTTTATCTAAGTGTTTAAACGATAAAAACATTCAGCAAAAAATCAAGATGCAAGAACTCAACACATATCAGACACAAAGTCAAGACAGAAGATATAATATAAGCATTAAGGTATTGAAACAAACTATAAATTTCTTGTGTTCAAGTAAGTAGCTTGTCTTATGGCTCTTTTTATAAAAGTATTTTGACAAAACTATTTATTCAAATTCTTCTAAGTCAAAAACATTTTTTAACATGAAAAACTGGGTTGAAGAGCAACCCAGTCGACTGGCTCTTTATACTAGTCGACTGGGATATGGGACAGAATGTCCCCAGTCGACTAGGTGATCTATACCAATTGACTGGCAACTAGGACAGTGAGTTTTCAGTCGACTGGTGCTTAGGACCCACTGGACTGGTACTCTCCCACAGCCTAAAAGTGAACTTTTTCACTTGACTCAGTCGACTGGTACTAAGACCCAATCAACTGGTAGTTCGAAAAATATGACCGTTTGAGACGTTAGACTTGAGCATTTAATGCACCAAACCTACCAAGTCAGTGTTTAACGGTTATATTAATTCAAGGCTATATAAACACACTTCAATGAGCATTTAAAACTAGAAGAACACATATTCAATCAATATTTTGTTCATTAATATATAAAAGCTTTAAAAAATTTTATTGTTAAGCCATTCTTTAAGCTTTGCTTTGAAAGAGAGATATTGTTCATTTGTAAAAGCATTCATTATTATCTCTCTACCATTTACTTTATAGCAACTCATATTTACTGTAAAAGGATTAACTTCCGCAAGGAAGAGATTAGCTTTCGAGAGGAAAGGATTTTCTGTAAGGTTTGTCCAACACCTGTGAAGTTGTACGACTAAAAGTTTTAGTGGATCACTTCAAAAAGGTTCCTTGAAGAGAGTGGACATAGGATCGGAATGAATCCGATATTACAGAACCATTATGAACTCAGTTTGTATTTTCTCTTCCTTAAACTCTTTTACTTAAAGCATATTACTTGTTTATACGCTGGTGCATTTAACTGTTTTTATAAACTTGCAAGTGATTAGTGAAAGTTTTTAAAAACCCAATTCACCCCCCTCTTGGGTTGGAACCTCAATCTACAATTGGTATCAGAGCCTCATTCTCAATTTTAGGCTTAAAATTCTTGATTTGATCCAATGACATCAAATAGCTATTCGGAGGGACATTCCTACACTAGGCCTCCCTTATTCAATGGCTCCAACTACAATTATTAGAAAAACATAATGAAAATATTTGTCAAAAGATAAGATTATAATCTATGGAGAGTCATTGAGGAAGGACCTAGAATTCCTACAAAGGAAATAACTATTGGAGAAATCAATCATACAATGCCTAAACTCAAAACTGAGTTCAATGATGAGGATTGTAGAATGATGTCTATAAATAGTAGAGCCACAAGTATTTTACATTGTGCTTTAGATATTTTTGAATATAATAAAATCTTCGCATGTGTTTCGGCTAAGGAGATATGGGATAAATTGCAAGTTACATATGAAGGAACTAGTGAAGTTAAAAAATAAAAAATCTATATACTAGTGTCCGAGTATGAATCTTTCAAAATGTCTCATAACGAAACAATTTCTCAAATGCACTCACGTTTCACAACTATTGTTAACGGTTTGAAGCTTATTGGTAGGAACATTGAGGAGTTTGAACTAACAATAAAAATCTTAAGATCTTTGCCACCTACTTGGAAAGCAAAGAAAACAGCCATCACGGAGGCCAAAGATCTCGACAAACTTGATGTCGAAACACTTCTCAGATCACTATTGACATACAAGATGGAAGAAATGAATCCCATTTTCAATGATGATGAGAAGAAGAAAAAAGTGATTGCTCTCAAAGCCTCTACGAGCAACAAAGAAGAAGAAATGGAAGAAGAGGGGGAGAGCAGCGAAGAAGATGGTGAGATGGCTTTAATCACCAAACAGTTTCACAGATTCTTGAAGAAAAGCAAGAAACCATACACAAAGGATCCCATTTCAAAAAGGAAACTACTTGTTTGTTATGGATGCAAAAAGCCTAGTCACATCTAAGCCAATTGTACAGCAACAAGCAAACCATATAAGAGCTTTAAAAAGAAAGCTATGATTGCAACCACTTGGAGTGATGACGAAGAAGAAGACTCCTTGGATAAAGAGATCGAATACGAAAAGATTGCCAACCTATGTCTTATGGCAATCGACGACGAAAATAAGGTATCAAATTCTTCCCTTTCTTAAAATAACATTGTTAGTAGTAATGAAGAATTAATAGAAGTCATAAATGAAATGCATGAAGAATTGAAGAAATTCGATTCTAGGAACAACATTCTCAAAAAGGAGGTGTCATCTCTTTCTAAAGAGATGGAAGGCTTAAAAGAGGAAAAAGAAAAACTATCTTTCTTAATTTATGATTCTTCTCAAGGTTTTCTTAAAGATGAAAATGAAAACTTAAAGAAGAAGATAATAGAATTGAATGACACTATATCTAGACTTATTCTTAGAAAAGAAAAGCTAGATGAAGTGCTATCTTGCCAAAGATTAATTAGAGAAATATCCGGGTTAGGTTATTCTCCATTAGGTAAGCAAAAATCAAAAGAGAGCGTATTCATGAAAGCATTATGTGTGAATGAAGCCTCTACTTCAAAGACCACTAGCAAGGTCAAAAGAATTTCCTCGATGAATGCTAGTAGGTCTAAAAATATCAATTCTAATGCATATACTAGAATGAAACATCCCAGAAATACTCATTCTTATATGTATGCTCATTCAAGAAATACTTATACACATCCTAGGAGTAACCATCATGTGCATCCTAGAAACAATATGTATACTCAAAACTTGCACACTGCACATGCATATCTTAGGAATTACCATCATGGTTATCCTAGAAATAATATGCATATTCATAATAATGCAAGCATGTATCCTAGAAATCATCATCACACATTTCCTAGAAATGACGTGCATGTTAATAACCCTCACAATAGAAACATGTGTCCTAGGAATTCTTATCCAAAGAATTATAGACATGCACAACTAAGAAATCCTATAAATTTCAATAACTATTATCCTAGGATTGTGCATCAACAACATGTCTATAAATATAGAACACCTTATGTTGTTAAGAAAGTATGGGTCCCTAAAGGAACTATATTTTCTAGGACTAATCCTAAAGGACTCAAGGAATTTTGGGTACCTAAAAGTGCAATTGTGTATCCTTGTGTGATGTAGATATGTCTTCACACCAAAGATAAAGGTAACTGTTGGTACCTTGATAGTGGATGCTCAAAGCACATGAACGCTGATAGAAGTGTATTCAAAGAGGTAACTCTAAGAGATGGCGGATATGTCACCATTGGAGACAACACAAAAATAAAAATCATCGGACATGGAAAAGTTCGTAATAATTTCTCAACCCTTGATAATGTATTATTTGTGCAAGGCCTTAAGCCAAATTTGCTAAGTATTAGTCAACTATGTGACAGATGCACAAAGTAATATTTGAAACCTCTCATTGTCTAGTTATAGACATCAAGAGTAACAAGATCAAGTTTGTTGGCCAAAGACACAAAAATGTCTATATAGTTGATTTAAAATTCTTGCATTTGGACAATGAAAAATGATTTCCTGCATTTAGTGAAAACCCATGGCTAATGGCATAGAAGGCTTGGTCATGTGAACATGAATTTGCTTAAAATCATTTCAAGAAAAGATTTACTCATTAGACTTCCCAAAATCAAATTTGAAAAAGATAAAGTGTGTGATACTTATCCAATGGGAAAACAAACTAGAATTTCTTTTAAATTAAAAAAGGTAGTCTCAACTACTAGACTATTGGAACTTTTGCATATGGACTTATTTGGTCCAATAAGTACCATTAGTCTAGGTGGCCATCAATATACTGTTGTTATTGTTGATGACTATTCAAGATATACCTTTGTTATTTTTATTACTTACAAGGATGAAGCTTACAAAGGATTTGAAAACTTTTGCAAAAAGGTTCAAAATGAAAAAGGAATTTTTATCTCAAGTATTATAAGTGATCATGGAAAATAATTTGAAAACCAAAGCTTTTCAAAATTTTGTGATGAAAATGGAATTGATCACAACTTTTCAAATCCTAGAACTTCTCAGCAAAATGGAGTTGTTGAGAGAAAAAATAGAATTATAGAAGAATTTGCAAGAACGATGCTTTGTGAAAATAGGTTACCAAAATACTTTTGGGCGGAAGCGGTAAACATCTCTTGCTATATCTTGAATAGAATTTTAACTAGGCCTATGCTTAACAAAACTCCATATGAATTATGGAAAGGTAGAAAGCCTAATATCTCCTATTTTCATACCTTTGGTTGTAAATACTTTATCCTAAATAACAATAAAACTAACTTGGGTAAATTTGACTCAAAAATCGATGAGGAGATATTCTTAGGATATTCAACCTCTAGTAAAGCTTATAGAGTCTTCAACAAGAGAACACTAGTGGTAGAAGAATCCGTACATATAGCCCTTGATGAGTCTAACCCAATTAGTAGTAGAGAAGTTTTTTTCAATGATGAAGCAGATTTCATTCCAAGAATGGAAACACCTACTCCCATTATTGACCTAAAGGAGAGTCCATCTCAAACAAATCAAGAGATAGAAGCGCTCAAATTGAATCAACCATCCACAAGTCAATAAGAGGATAGTCTTTCCAAAGATTGAAGGTATGTAAATCATCACCCAATCGATCAAGTGATTGGTGATCCTTCACAAGGGGAAAGAACTCGTTCCTTTATTAGAAATATTTGCAACTATGTAGCCTATTTGTCTCAAATAGAACCTAAAACATTTGTAGAAACCGAGAAGGATATTGATTGGATAAATGCCATGTAAGAAGAAATAAATCAATTTGAAAGAAACAATGTATGGAATCTAGTTCCTAGACCAAAGGATCATATAATAATAAGAACTAAATGGGTATTTAGAAATAAGATGGATGAAAATGGTATAGTGACTAGACACAAGGCTAGACTAGTTGCTAAGGGATATAATCAAGAAGAATGAATAAACTTTGATGAGACCTATGCTCCCGTAGCAAGATTAGAAGCTATTCGAATGTTATTAGCATTTGCATGCTTTAACAAGTTTAAATTATTTCAAATGGATGTAAAAAGTGCCTTTTTAAATGGCTTTATAGAAGAAGAGGTATATGTTAAGCAACCTCTTGGATTTGAAAATCATAGTCTTCCAAATGATGTCTACAAGCTTTCTAAAGCTCTATATGAGTTAAAGCAATTAAATAAATTTTTTATTGACAATAATTTTACAAGAGGAAAAATAGACACAGTCCTCTTCACAAAAACTCACAAAAAGGACACTCTACTAGTTCAAATATATGTTGATGATATCATATTTAGTGCTACTAATGAATCTATGTGTCAAGATTTTGCCAAGTGCATGTAAGGTGAATTTGAAATGAGCATGATGGGAAAGCTCACCTACTTTCTTAGACTTCAAATCAAACAATTGAAAGGAGTGATTTCATCAATCAATCAAAATACACCAAAGACCTACTAAAAAGGTTCGGGATGGAAAGCTCAAAGTCACTTGGTACTCCTATGAGCATATCTACAAAACTTGACCTTGATGAAGGAGGTAAGTGCTTAAAGACTAAAACTTATAGAAGCATGATAGAAGCTTTATTTTATTTAACTGCAAGTAGACTTGATGTAATGTTCAGTGTATGTATGTTTACTAGATTTCAAGCTAATCCTAAGGAATCATATGTAATTACAGTAAAAAGAATCCTTAGATATCTACAAGGGACTCAAACCCTAGGATTATGGTACTCTAGAGATTTATCTTTTGAGCTTATAGAATATTCATATGCTGATTTTGCGGGGTGTAGGTTAGATATGATAGACCAATTAATTTGTTTTGGTCATTAACAAACCCTGTAGAAGATTGTAGTAAAGTGATTAGTAGGGTATCGTTATTGGCCGGGGATTGCGAGTACTCCTATACTAAAGAGTCATAAAAAAAATATTTGGTTGGTTTAATTAGCAGTTTATAAACAAATATAAATCTATGTCTATTAACATATTACACAAAATTAGGGGGTTTTAATGATCTAATTTTTTTTACGAATTTTACTAAGGAAATTAAAAAACAATTGTTTACAATTGATCATTTTCTCTCACAATTCAGAAAATCAAATTTATTAAATGTCTAATCAAATTGTTTCAATGTAGACAATGAATTCATGCCTCAATCACATATCAGAATTGAATCAAAGTGCAAGCCTAAAGAGATCATGCATTTTATAAATTTCTTCTTAAATAATCCCTAAGCTTAGAAAAAGTTCATCAGCTAGTTATTTTGTTTAAGCAATCAAGTTACTACTCAGCGCATCCTTACAATTACTTAAACAAATCATTAAGATCAAAAGGAATTATGACTCAATAACTTGTTCCTTATTCCTATGAAAAAGTCTATGGATAAAGAACATGCAATTCCCAGAACATTGGATATTGTTCATAGCTTTTACCACTTTAAATTGTACTCTAGATCAATTAAGTGATCGAAAGTGCGATTATGGCTTCAATGATTTGCAAAATCAAAGTTGTAGCTTTTTCCACTTTAAATCATACTATAGATCAATTAAGTGATCGAAAGTGCGATTATGGATAAAGAACTGAAAATTCAACATGGATAAAGAACATACAATTTCCAGAACATTGGCTATTATTCATAGCTTTTGTCACTTTAAATTGTACTCTAGATCAATTAGGTGATCAAAAGTGCAATTATTGGCTTCAATGATTTGCAATATCAAAGTTTTCAATATAACAGAACTGAAAATTCAACATAGGTAATATAGATCATGAATTCATATATCTACATATCATGAACAATTCAAAATCATAAAACAATGAATCTGAAAATTAACCAACTCATTGAATTAACAATAAACTCCAACATAAGAATCAAACTCAATATTCTTTAATCCAATAACAACCAAGTCTGAAACAATTAAAAAGAATAGCCGTAAGGGTTACACTTCTTTAGCACACTCAAGGAAGCTTGAGATGTTAATGGTGATGATCTTCATGGTTATGGCTGATCGATGAAGGAGAACACAATCTGGAGAAGTCCTTATATGCTCACAATTGGAGATGGCAAGGTGGAGTGTTTCAGCCTCTTGCTTCTTGTGTTGGAGTAGAGAGCTCTTCGAAAAGATGATGAGAAAAAGATCCTCTAAAAAAGGTTTTCAGCTTTGTATATATAGAAGATAAACTAAGGTTGCGGCTGTGCACACGTGGGAGGACAATTGAGGTGGTAGGCTAGGCTTGTTTAGAATGTAAATTAGGGTTGCGGCTGGGCTTAATTTGGAGAGAATTTTGGGTGGCTGGCTAGGCTTTAATTGGAAGGAAAATAATAGGTGGCTGGTTTGTGCAAAATTAGGAGAGAAATTAGGGTTTTGGGTTATGCACAATGAGAAATAAAAATAGGCGGTTGACTTGTGCAAAATTAGGAGAGAAATTAGGGTTTTGGACTGTGCACAATTAGAAATAGAAAATAGGGTTTCGGTTGGGCTTATTTAGAAGGTGAATTAATGACATGGGTATGTCAAATCTAACATGGGCCTGCCCAACAAAAATCACATAATACTTTTGTCAACTAAGCAAGGTGCAAGGTCCAAGCCCGAAGTGGACGAAAATTCGGATACAACAGCCTACTAGGTTTAGGCCTATCATAACAGGCTCAAACGATATCCTTTTTGAGACTTTCTTAGGTCCAAATTGAAGTTCAAGACGTCATCTTTCTAACTCAACAAGTTTCAGCCCATATGGAGATATGTGTTAGAAGATATGACCATTTTAAGTGTAGTCATTGGGTCCTCCTGAAATTCCAAGGTGGAAATTCCCTACAAAGAAATCAAAAAATAATAAATAAGTCAAGATTTCATAAGAAATAAGAGAAATGATATCCCATAATTTCCTCAGAACTAGAAAGCATTCAAAAACGTCACAAATAGATAATCATTATTAAGTACCACGTTTCCATCACTCTAAGGCAGATTTCATCACTTTGGCTTTCAACTTTCTTTAAAGACTCATAATACTCCCAATTCTTTAGAACTTATATTCTTTGAATCACAACACTTCTTTTCATGTCCCTACTACTCCTTTTATCTCGTTTTCTTTTTTTTTTGAATTCTCAACCACTTTAGAACCACATGAAATTCCCCCACACTTATGTTTTTCCACCATCTCCTCGTTACAAATCAAGATAAACAAGATCCAAGCTCACTAGTTCTAAGGAAAAAAAAAGGTAGGTAGAGTGTTTAAGTTCGTAAGGGTAAGTGAATGTAGGTTAATGAAGAAAATAGGCTAATTCAGGCACAAAAGGCTATATAGGGGTCAAATCACGATCAGGACAAAGGCCATTTAGTCATGGTGGTAATATCGTAATTTGCCTCCGTCTTCTCTAAATCTGAACGTGTACGATCGTCTCAAGCGGTTTAAAAGCAAGTTCTAGAAAACATTATATTCACAAAATGCACTCAGAAGAGAATTTGAATTGATATGCATAATGAATCAATTATAAGGCTCGAAAAACTCACAAATATTGAGGGATTATGCAAGTATCATTCAATATGTCTCAATGCTTCACTCTAAGACAACAGATTGCTCAAATCAAGGCTATTGTGCATCAAAATTTCCAAGTATGACTACAATATAAGTAAATTAACTCAATTTCTTATATTTAAAAATGTGCTCAAACTCTTTTAAAAACCATCTATCTTAAGAATCAGTTTCATCATTGAGTTGGAAGGGGTCCTAAAAAAAACATGATATGACTCAAAAAGATGTAAATCCCTCCCCCACACTTTAATCCTACATTGTCCTCAATGTATATCAGAATAAGCATGTAATATAGAATATAAACATGGGCAAGGTATTTACGAAAATCACACAAAATAAATAACATATAAAGATCAACCAAAGTAAATGGAAAAGAGAAAGAGAATGCAAATCTGTGTTGATGGCTCCTCCACAACTTTGGTTGAATTGAGTTGCCTCCCAAGCAGTGCTTTAATGTTTATAGTTTTTCAGCTTAGATTTTGTACCTCGTTTTTAGTCCTTTGTGAGTGGCACCTCTAAGAGGGGGTACCTCCTCCATAGTGTGCTCCTTAAAAGCCTCATAGTAAGACTTCAAGCGATGGCCGTTCACCTTGAATTCATTTCCAGTTTTGTCACTTTTTATCTGCACAGTACCATGAGGAAAAATATTAGTGACAATGAATGGACCAACCCATCTAGAACGTAACTTACCAGGAAAAAGTTTAAGTCTAAAATGGAAAAGAAGAACTTTTTGGCCCACAACAAAGGCCTTACCACGGATCATCTTATCATGAAAAGCTCTAGTTTTTTCCTTGTAGATCCATGCATTATCATATGCCTCGTTTATGATTTCCTCAAGTTCATTCAGTTGGAGTTTTCTATGTAAACCAGCCTCATCAATGTCCATGTTGAAAGACTTAACAACCCACCATGCCCTATACTCAAGCTCAACTGGTAAGTGACACACCTTACCATAGACAAGTCTGAATAGAGACATCCCAATTGGCATCTTGTAAGCTGTCCTATAAGCCCAAAGTGCATCATCAAGTCTTTTGCTCCAATTCTTGCATGTAGGGCCCATAGTCTTCTCCAAAATCCCCTTAATCTCATGATTTGAGACCTCTGCTTGTCCACTTGTCTGAGGATGATAAGGTGTTGCCACCTTATGAGTCACTTTGTACTTCTTGAGCAGGGCCTCAATCGTACGGTTGCAGAAGTGTAATCCACCATCACTAATAATCACACGAGGCATTCCAAACCTAGCAAATATGTTAGATCTCAAGAAATCTGCAGCAACTTTAGAATCATTAGTTCTGGTGGCCTTAGCCTCCACCCACTTGGACACATAATCAATAGCCAAAAGAATGTAAAGAAAACCGTTAGATGAAGGAAACGGCCCCATGAAATCAATGCCCTAAACATAAAAAATCTCAACAGTTATAATATGAGCCATGGGCATCTGATCCCTAGAGCCTAAGTTACCTGTTCTCTGGCACCTGTCATAAGTCATGCAATACAAGTATGCATCTTTAAAAATAAAAGGCCAGAAGAAACCACAATCTAATACCTTATGGGCTGTCCTACGTGCACCAAAATGTCCACCACAAGACTCAGAATGACAAAAGGCAAGTATCGATTTATGTTCAGATTCAGGGACACATCTCCTAATGATCTGATCACTACAATGCTTCCATAAATAAGGTTCATCCCATATGTAATACTTAGCCATATTCTTAAGCTTTTCTTTATTTGAATAAGGTAAAATGTCAGGAAATTGCCTAGTAACTAAATAATTCATAATATCTACGTACCAAGGTTCACTTACCTCAATCCCAAAGAGTTGCTCATCTGGGAATGATTCTTGCAGGGGTAGGACGTACTCCTCATGAACAAGTCTGCTCAAATGGTCAGCTACCAAGTTTTCACTCCCCTTCTTGTCCTTGATCTTCAAATCAAATTCTTGAAGCAAAAGCACCCATCTAATCAGCCTTGGTTTGGCCTCCTTCTTTCTCATCAAATACTTCAAAGTTGCATGATCAGCATAAACAACAACTTTAGTTTGAAGTAAATAAGAGCGAAATTTATCTAAGGCCAAAATGACAGCAATGAGCTCTTTTTAAGTTGTGGAATAGTTCAATTGAGCATCATTGAGCGTCCTAGAGGCATAGTAGATGGTGTAGGGCTTCTTGTCCATTCTTTGTCCCAAAACAACCCCAACAGCGTAATTTGAGGCGTCACACATCAATTCAAAAGGTAAGGACCAATCAGGTGGAGACATGATGGGAGCAGTAGTCAGTAACTCCTTCAGCTTCTCAAAAGCTTTCTTGCACTCCTTATCAAACTCAAAAGGAGTGTCCTTCTGGAGCAAACGACACAAGGGCCTTGATACCTTGGAGAAATCCTTGATAAACTGCCTGTAAAATCCTACATGACCAAGATTTGAACGAACCTCTTTCATACAAGTGGGAGAGGGTAAGTAACGCACAAGATCTACCTTAGATTTATCAACCTCAATCCCCCTAGCAGATATGATATGTCCTAAAACAATCCCTTGAGTCACCATGAAGTGACACTTTTTCCCAATTTAGAACCAAGTTAGTTTCAACACTACGTTTCAGAATAAGTTCCAAATTTCCTAAGCATGCATCGAAATCTCTATCAAAGACACTAAAATCATCCATAAAGACCTCAATGATATTTTCAATGTATTCAGAGAAAACGGAAAGCATACAACGTTGAAATATACTTGGTGCATTGCACAATCCGAATGGCATACGTCTGTAGGCATAAGTGCCAAAAGGGCAAGTGAAGGTGGTCTTCTCTTGGTCCTCTTGAGCTGACAGATCTGGTTGTACCCACTATATCCATCCAAAAAGCAATAAAAAGGATAACCAACTAACCTCTCAAGCATCTGATCGATGAAGGGTAGAGGAAAATGGTCATTCCTTGTTGAAGCGTTGAGCTTCCTATAGTCTATGCAAACTCAATAATCAGTCACCACTCTTTGAAGTACCAGCTCATTCTCCTCATTCTTTACCACTATAACTCCTGACTTCTTTGGCACAACTTGAATTGGAGACACCCACTTACTATCTGAAATAGGGTAAATAATGCCATAATCAAGTAACTTGATTACCCCATCTTGCACTACCTTCATCATAGGTGGATGTAGGCGTCTCTGGGCCTCTCTGATGGGTTTGGCTTCATCCTCCAATAGGATCCTATGGACGCACATGGTTGGGCTAATTCCCTTGATATCTGCCAAAGTCCAGCCAATAGTGGTCTTGTACTTCTTCAGAACGTCCACAAGCTTCTTCTCTTGGTCTTCCTCCAACTTTAAGGATATAATAACAGGTAACGTCTCCTTGTCCCCCAAAAAGACATACTTTAAGTGATCTGGCAAAGCTTTAAGCTCAAGTGTAGGGGCCTGTATCACTGAAGGTAACATTTTGTTAGTAGAAATAGCAAGGGATAAAGGAGGAATAGACCTTAGAAATATGGGTCGGGCCTCAAGGGAGGCTACGGTTTTGATCACAATGAGCTCTTCAGCCTTCTCCAACTCAGCCCTAGAAATGGATTCTCCATTCTCAGTATAACCAACTCCTTGAGAGAGTGCTACTTTCAACTCATCCTTTTCCATTGCTTTTATAAAACTCTGCGCAAGTGAATCAATATCATCAATAGAAAAACAGGGTTTAATGTTAATCAATGGGTACCTCATGGCCTCAAAGATATTGAAGTGTATAACTTCATTATCAAATTTAATGGTCAGTGTTCCCTCATACACATCTATCTTTGTTCTTGCAGTCCTCATGAATGGGCACCCTAAAAGCAATGGAGTGGAATTTAGGGGCGAATATTCCATATCAAGGACATAAAAGTTAGCAAGAAAAATGAGTTGATTCACTTATACAAGAACATCTTCAACGTATCTTTTAGGATATTTATTAGATCGATCAGCCAATTAGATAACAACATTATCACTTTTAAGTGCACCTAGCTCTAAAGAAGCATAAAGACTATAAGGCATCACATTAATTGAAGCTCCTAAGTCTCACTGGATCTTTAAGCTTTGGTGGCAATTTCCTTTGGATGACAGCAGAGACTGTCTCATTCATCTTCACCACCTCTTTCTCACGAGTCTGCCTCCTTGTAGTGTAAAGCTCCTTCAGAAACTTGGTATATCTTGGCACTTGCTTCAGGCACTCAATCAAAGGCATGTTAACTTGTATCTTCTTAAAAATCTCCAAGATGGCCTGATCAGATTCATCTTTCTTGGTTTTGGCAAACCTACTAGGAAAAGGTACACGAGCAAAAGGATTAGAATCAAAAGAGTGTTTAAGGTTTTATTCATTACCTCGAGGTTTCAGAGCATTCTCAGATGATGAAGGACCAATTACTTCTGCCATTGAGGTGGCAGGATCTTTCTGTAATTCCTTCTTGGTGCTCTCAATGTCCTCTTCCTTATCGTGGGTCACTTTGGCTTTCTTATGAGTTTTTGGAACATCCATAAGGGTCTTACCACTCCTTGTGGTAACAACTTTAGCTTGCTTAATAATCGAGTTAGGAACAGTGTTGCTAGGCAATTTTCCACTCTTCGTTATCTTCCCCATAAAGTCCACCACTTGTCCCAATTGCTTCTTCAACTCTGCAATATCCTTAGTGTGAGCCTGTTGACTTGTAACAAGAGCTTGAGTAGCAGTAGTTAAATTCTATTGCCCTTGAGCAAGGGACTTTAAAATTTCATCATAATTAGAAGTAGCATAATTTGTAGGCAAAAGAGAATTAAGGACAAAGTTTTGAGGTACCTGCGGCCTCATAAACAAACCTGGAGGGTGTGGAAACACTTGCCCTTGACCTTGAGGGTTCTGAACATTATCATTATTGGCCCAACAAAAATTGGGATAATCTCTAAGCCCAGGGTTATATGTGTTAGAGAAAGGGTTGTACCTTTGTCCACCTTGATTACCTTGAAACCTAACAGCATTAAGAGACTCCCATCCTCCATTGTTGATTTGTTGGGGACATTGGTCAGTTGAATGCCCTTGAGTACAGCACACACCACAGACTTGAGCAACTTGTTGTGCTTGTGCTCCATTCACGTTCAGTACCTGCGACAGAAGAGTGGACATTTGATTAACTTTTTCCTCAAGAGCAGAGTTAGAAAATACCTCATTCACCCCACGAGTGGAGTTTAGCACTCCCTCATATTGTTGATAATTAAGAGCACGTTGGGCGAGCAACTTCTTAGCAACTTCAGGTGTCTTATCCATAAAAGAACCTCCAGCAGCAGCATCTAACAATTGTTGTTCGAGAGGGAGAAGTCCCTCATAAAAGTAAGTGAGGAGATTCCCTTCCTTCATCCCATGTGAAGGACATGATGTAACTAAGCTATTGAATCTCTTATAGTAGGTACAGAACGCCTCATCATTCCTTTACTCAATTCCAGTTATCTGCTTCATCAAGATAGTAATCCTTGAGGTAGGGAAGTACTTAGTCAGAATCGCAGTCATCAGCTTCTCCCATGTGTTGATATAACCTGAGGGTAGGTCAAACAACCAAGTCTTTGTCCTATATTCAAGTAAAAAAAGGGAATGACTTCAGCTTCAGAATGTTGAGATCCGCATTCTGTGGGCATATACTTGAACACACAAACTAAAACTCCTTGAGATGTTTGTGAGGATCTTCGTTAGTGAGCCCATGGAATTTGGGCAAATGGTGTAAGAACCCACTCTTTAGCTCGAACTCAGCTACTTTGCCAACTACTGGTTCTGGATAAGTAATACAAGTTGGTGCAGCTCCTCCATCAGTTGAAGAAGATATTTGCCTAATATTTTCAGCCATTGGTAATTTGTCTTCCTCACTTGCGTTTTCTAAGTCAGGTATGTCTTCTTCCTCGTCTGACAAGTGATGTGAAGAGTTATCTGACTCCTCCGACTCTACCCTCCCTACTTGGTGAGGTGGGGGTTAATCTGTAGAAAGTGCAACTCCTTTTAGCAAAGCCAAGCGTTTTGAAAGTTCATGAGTCTTCCTAATGACCGTTGACATTCATAGACCTAAACGAAAAAAAAAAGAAAAAAAACAAAGGCATCAATATATAAAGTAAAGTTTGAAATACAAACAATAATGAGCTTACCTTCATACAAACGTTACAATTGGTTTTCAGGAAGTCATATGCTAAAATTGCAATAAAGTAAAACACACGGTATATTACATGCAAATTTTACAAGTAAGCAGAATATTAACAAGCTAAATGACACTAAAATATAGGAATTTTGCAATCCCCAGCAATGACGCCATTTGATAGACCAATTAATTTGTTTTGGTTATTAACAAACCTTGTAGAAGATTGTAGTAAAGTGATTAGTAAGG
>CM043700.1:50435619-50518119 GCA_023935145.1 Bretschneidera sinensis
AAAGAAAGTGCGTAATATTTAGATTCAATCCTTTCAATTCTTATTTCAATTTCTCATCTTTGTTTCCTTGTATTATAGCCTTTAAATTAGCCTTTAAATTCGAATTTCTTTGTGAGTTATTAGTGAATTATTGCTGGAAACTTTGATACTTGTTCGGTTAGTTTGATAAGAACCTATAAAGGATTATTACGAGTGGAAAAAGGCAAGAGTGGCGAGCACATAAGAGAGGAAAAGCCAATCTAATTTTTATGTGAAAACACGAGTGAAATTGAGTGACTCATTCTTTGAGTGAAACATGTGAGGGAGTGTGTTAGGTCCTTTTGTTTTTCTAACGTTGTTTTAACAGCAAACATGTCAAACGACAAGAACAAAAATAATTCCGGAGATATGTCGGGAAAGGGTGATTCGAAGTTGCTCATGGAGGCTTTAATGGGTGAGATGAGAATAGTATTGAGAACAGAGATGGAACAGGTTCATGAGCAGATAGATCGGGTAAAGAATGCACGTGTGAGGCAACAACAAAATGCTCCTAATGTACATAGGAGGGAAAGTGTTCAACCTAGGGGAGAGAGAGTTGAAGATGAAGAGTATTATAGGAATGGATTTGATGAAGAAGATGATCGAGAATCAGTTTTTAGCCATAGGAGATTTGGTGGTCGAGGTAGAGAAGCTAGGAATCGGGAAGACAATAACTTGGGTAGTATTAAGATGAAGATTCCATCGTTTCAAGGCAAAAATGATCCTGAAGCTTACCTTGAGTGGGAGAAGAAGATAGAATTAGTAATTGATTGTCATAATTATTCTGAGCTTAAAAAGGTTAAACTTGAAGCCATTGAATTTTTTGACTATGTGATTGTTTGGTGGGATCAACTAGTGTTAAACAGGAGGAGAAATAGAGAGTGTTCAATAAAGACTTGGGTGGAGATGAAAACTGTGATGAGGAAACGGTTTGTTCTAAGCCATTACTATCGTGAGTTGTACCAAAAATTGCAAAGTCTTACACAAGTTAGTCGGAGTGTGGAGGCTTATTATAAAGAGATGGAAGTAGTTATGATCTGAGCAAATGTAGAGGAGGATTGAAAGGCTACTATAGCTAGGTTCTTGGATGGTTTGAACCTGGAAATTGCTAATTCTGTGGAGTTGCATCATTATGTGGAGTCGGAAGATATGGTGCACATGGCTGTCAAAATTGAGAACCAACTCAAGAGGAGGGGCAACAATACACGACAAAACCCTAACTCGGGTTCATCTTGGAGGCCGAATTTTGTGAAGTAAGCCACGGCCAAGCCCAAAACCGAGCAAAATCAAGAAAGTACCAGCCATGGAAATCAAGGTAAAACTAACTCTTCCACCATTAGAAATCGTGATATTAAGTGTTTTAAATGCCAAGGCAGGGGTCACATAGCAAGCCATTGTCCGAACAAAGGTGTTATTGTATTGCGAGATAATGGTGAAATTGAAACCGATAGCGAAGAGGATATCGAATCTATGCCTCCATTGGAGGATGCGAGTGATGAGGAATATGCTGCCCAAGGAGAATTGTTGGTTGCAAGGAGAGCTCTAAGTGTGTAAATCAAAGAAGATGACGAAGTGCAGTGAGAAAACATCTTCCATACTAGATGCCACGTGCAAAACAAAGTATGTAGTATGATTATTGATGGAGGTAGTTGTACTAACATTGCTAGCACTACAATGGTTGAGAAATTAGGGCTGCCAACGATTAAACATCCTCGGCCTTACAAGTTGCAATGGCTCAATAATAGTGGTTAACTGAGGGTGAACAAACAGGTGTCAGTTTCTTTCCGTATTGGAAAATATGAAGATGAAGTTTTGTGTGATGTAGTTCTGATGCAAGCTGGACACTTGTTACTAAGCCGGCCATAGCAATTCGATCGGTGTGTTAAGCATGATGGCTTCACCAACAAATATTCGTTTGTAAGAAATCAAAGAACAATCACTCTAGTTCCTTTGACACCAAAGCAGGTTTATGAAGATCAAGTGAGGTTACAAAAAGAGAGTGAGCAAACGAAAGAGAGTGAGAAAAAGAGAACGAATGAAAACCAGAAAGAGAAAATGAGAGAGGCCGAAAAAATTGAGAGAGAAAATAAGAGAGCTGATTCGGCGATTGAGAGAAAAACAAATTTCTATGCAAGAATGAGTGAAATAAAAAGAGTGATGATTTTAAATCAGCCAATAGGAGTTTTTCCAGGGGGCAGATCAACAATATCCCAGGTATGAGTTTTAGCTAGGGCCTGAAGTTCTTCATCCATTGCTTTCTGCCAAAGTGGATTAGTACTAGCCTCCTTATAGGATTGAGGCTCATGCAGATGAAGTATAGTGGAAAAACAATGATAATCACAATGGTAATCAGCAAGATGAGAAGAGGGATGAGTTACTTTGGTAGATCTGCGGGGGTGATCTGGAGGATGGCTCTCAGAGGGAGTTGGTGCAAACTCATCAGACATAGGAATATCCTCAGGCACGGCTGATTGAGTCGGAGATGTGAGGTTAGTTGAGGGTTTTGGAGCTGGAGCTGGGTCTGGGTCTGGAATGGAAAGGGTGATATCAGCTGGTGATTCGGAGGTGGACTCAACAGTACCTGAAACTGGATTATCAAGAAATAACTCAATAGATGGATCAGTAAAAAATCTGGAGTTAGTGATGGTTGACATGTTAAATGATCGTAAGGAAGAGAACATTTGATGTTCCTAAAAAATGACATGACGAGAGATACGAAGAGTTTTAGAAATAAGATCCCAACACCGGTACCCCTTATGTTCAATACCATATCCAATGAAACAACACAGTTAAGCCCTTGGTTGTAATTTGTTGTGTTCATGTGGTCTGAGAAGAACAAAACAAGCGCAACCAAAGACTTTGAGGTTAGAGTAATCAAGAGGTTTACCGAAAAGGTGCTCGAATAGAGACTGATTTTGGATTGTAGTGGAAAGGACACGATTGATCGTGTACACTGCGGTGAAGACAGCATCACCCCAGAAATGCTCAGGACATGATGACGAAATGAGTAGAGCACGAACGGTGTCAAGAATATGTCTATGATTGCGTTCGGCTCTTCCATTTTGTTGGGAGGTTCCAGGGCACGAGCGGTGGGGAAGCATGTCATTTTTGTGAAGTAGGTTTAGAAAAGCACGGTCTTTATATTCCATTGCATTATCTGAACGAAAATTTTTGATATTCCGAGAAAATTGAGTTTAAACCATAGAAGAAAAATCAGAATATATTTGAAAGAGTTCAGATCTGTTTTTCATAAGAAACAACCAAGTATAACGAGAATAGTCATCCACAAATATAACAAAATAACGAGCACCACCCATTGATGCATGAGAAGAAGGCCCCCAAACATCAAAATGTACTAAATCAAAAGGTGCAAGGGAAACAGACTGACTTTCATTAAAAGGTAAAGCTGATTGTTTTGCAAGTTGACAATGAATATAATGAAAAGACTCATGCTGAAGTGATCCTAACTAACCACTAGAAATAAGAGAACGTAGAGGGCTGGATGAAGTGTGACCTAACCGAGAGTGCCACAGTTCCACGGGAGAGAGTGTTGGGATGGATGCGACTGATTGGTTTGGTGATGGTGAGGATGAGACTTGGAGGTGAGTAAGCTCAAAAAGGCATCCAACTTTACGGCCGGTTCCAAGGAGTTTTCCTATCTGAGGGTCCTGCACACGACAACCAGTAGAAGAAAAATGCAAATCAAGTCCAAGATCACATAGTTGTCCAACAGATATAAGGTTAAGCGTAAGATTAGGAACCAAATATGTGTCAGGGAAAGACAAATGAGAACTGTCAACATGTCCAGTATGGCTGACCAACATATTTGATCAATTGGCAGTGTAAATAGTAGGTGCATGCTCATCACGAGTTTTAGAGAAAAATATGGAGGCATTAGAAGTCATATGATTGCAACAAGCAGAATCAAAATACCATCGGGATGTACCTGGTGTAGCTGACATGACTATATTGTTACCAGTTTTTGTTAGAGCCTCGGTAAGAATGGTGCATAAACCACTCCAATCAGGTGAAGAGCTGGATGAAGTTGGTGTAGCATCAGTGGCTACAGTAGCAGTATTCTTTGGCTTAGAATAGAACCGATTGTGTGAGCCTCGTGAGCGATATTGGTTCCCATTTGACTTATTTCCAGAAGGAAGTTTAGGACAGTCTGTAAGATAGTGACCTGGTTCTCTGCAGACTTTACATAGGCGAGAAGGATATTTGAGCAATTCATGCCCTTGTAAATAACAATACTTGCAATATAAGGGCTTCTGGTATGGGTTTGTCTTGGCAGCTGGTGTGGCAAGAGCAACGGGTGCTGCAAGGGCAACATCTGTATAAGATCCTTGTAATGTGGCGAGACGTGTTTCCTCACTGAGTGGATCAGAAAAGACGTCGTTTAGGGCAAGTATCGTGCCCCAGTGTAAGATTGAAGCTTGTACAGGTTCAAATTCCTCTCTCAAGCCCATCAGGAATTGCATAATACGTGTCTCAGTTCGGTACTTTCCATGAACATCGGCGTCTTTTGTGCATTCCCAAGTTGGCTCAGTGAGAGCTAACTGGTTCCACACTGCAGTCATCTGAGATAAAAGCTGTTGATAGTTTGTCCAGGTTCTTGGCGCATGCTATGAAGGATGGAAAGAAGACGATACCGATTTGAGATGTCGGCCCTGGTGTAACGGTGTTGGAGAAGATCCCAAGCTTCTTTAGCTGTATGGAGTGTACCAAATTAAAGTTTGATTTCTGCGATAATAGTGGCACGAAACCATGTGAGAATCTGGTGATTTTTACTATCCCAGTCCTCTAGACGGTCAACATATTTGTTAGCATCTTCGTCGTCCTTCTTCTTGGGTTCAGTGATATCTCTAGTCACGTAACGCCACAATTTTTGTCCACGGAGGAAACCAGACATTTCTTGAGCCCACACAACATAATTAGATTCATCCAGAACAGTAGTAATAACCCGAGGTAAGTACGATTCAGCCATAGGCACAAAGAGGAAGGTCAGCCTCCAAGAAACCGGTGACGTGGCAGTCAACTGATGATGTGGTCGTCAACGGGTGATGTGGCACTGACGTGTCGGTGAGGTGGCGTTGATGTGGCTTTTAGGGCTGACGTGACAACAGCGTTTTTGAAACAGGACCGACAGCAGATATGATGTCAGCAGGTGACGTGGCACTGACGTGGCAGTGAGGTGGCGCTGATGTGGCCTTTAGGGTTGACGTGGCAGCAACGTTTCTGAAAAAAGAACGGCAGCGGAGATGATACCGATGGAGAATGAGACTCCGACTATAGTGATGACCCGACAGGAATGAAAAGGATATACTATAAGTTTTTCTGATATGAAGGATCCACTAATAGTGGCAATCACAGAGCATACTCAACTCTTAATATACCGAGAATTTCTGATGTGAAGGATCCACTAATAGTGGCAATCACAGAGCATACTCAACTCTTAAAATACCGAGAACCATTATGGCTCTGATACCATGTTGAATTTAAGAGAGGAAGCGAGACAATACAAAAAGAAGAATTGTATTGAATGGTGTGATTTACTTACAAAGGGAGCTATCCTATTTATATAAGCTAATAGGATAAGCAAAGCTATACACAACCAATATGGGATTATCCTATTTATACAAGCTAATAGGAGAAACAAAGCTATACACAATCAATATGAGACTAAACCCATATAATACATTAACATAGGCGAGAAGACCAAACACAAACACAAAAAATAAAGAAATTACCATTTCATCTTATTCAATTCCAATTCTATCACAATTTTAGTGGCCAACTTGCTATAAGGTACATAACAGTACTCATCTCAAATAAGCTGTGAGACTGAACAGTGAACAACACCTAATTAATACCAACAGTAGAGGATCCTGATCCTCATTTGTCATTCTTTATAAATCTTTCTCGTTGGTAGGAACCGTCTTCATTGAAGGAGGCGAGAGAGACTCCCTTTCTATCAACTTCTATTCCTCGCTTATGCTTATTTATATTATATATTCTCGTTTGGTTCTGTTTTTCTTTTAATCATGCTTTAGGTGTTATTCGTGATTTAACTTTGCTATATATTGGTAGTTTTGATTATTTATTATGGTTGTTGTTTATGTGAGTATACTTGTGTGTGGGTCTCGATATGACATGTTTTAAATCGCTTCTTAGATTTCGGTTTTTCCTTTTTTTCGTTTTGTTAATTTCTAGATATGTTATTTAGTTGTTGGTTCTTAATGACCTTCGTTGATGTGCTTAATCATCAATAAAGGATCTATAGTAAATGTTTTCATCTCTTGTACTGCTTTTGTAGAGCCAAGTTTTAAAAACTATTTTGGTCGTTTTACCGTTCTCTGTATTGTGTTGCATCATGTTAGTATTATGTGACTTGAGAGATGGACCTGCTTGGCCCACTTAGATCGTCAGTTATGTCATTTAAAAAGTCTAAAATCGGCGTACTTTTCTTGCAATATTGGTTTCTGTGTTTGCTTACTTCTTGCATTTGGACCTAAACAATGCTTCAAAAATTTTGTTCCTCTATTATGAGATTTTGTTTAGAATTGTTACCTATAGTTTGCCATTCTAAATTTCCATATAATTGTCGTTGCAGCTTTCTATCTAAAGGTTCATCATGATTCATGGGTAAGGAGAAGGTTCACATCAACATTCTGGTCACTAGTTGCTACTATTTATGATAGATAATACTATGACTACTGTTCGCAGAGATTGCTTCAGACAAATTTACTACAAAATAAAATTTATCAGTCAGGTTTACTCTATAGGTCCATTTCAGCAATCTTTTGCCTTCTTTAGAAGCTTCTCTTATCATTCGTTTCCTGCATTCACCTCTGCAACCGAGTACCCTGTAGTATCTATTCATTTGAATCCTTTAATGGTTGGGTTGTATCCTATACCCGTTTTAGCTCATACCCTTATCGACACAAATGGAAAACTTTCTACAAATGTTAGTTTAGGAGGATTACCGTGTGTTCCCTTGTGTTCTTATACTCAACTAAAGCCCCATCGAGATCATTGACAAGGAGAAGTAGGAAAAGATTGAAATCTAATAGCAAACCTGTTCTTGATGAAGCACAGTTTCAACGAGCTGTTTCCCAACTCCCACCAAGATTCAGTTCTGAAGAACTTTGCAATGTCATAGCTCTCCAAGAGAACCCATTAGCATGTTTTGACCTATTCAATTGGGCGTCGCAGCAGCCTAGGTTTAAGCATAATGTCTCCACTTTTCACATAACGATAAAGAAGCTTGGTGCCGTGAAACTGTACCAAGAAATGGACGATGTTGTTAAACAAGTGCTTGTTGTTCGTCACATTGGTTCTGAGGCTCTTTACAATACGATAGTCTATTATTTCACTGAAGCTAGGAAGCTAACTAGAGCTGTGAATATATTTAAGCATATGAGAAATAGCAGGAACTTGGGTTGTAGGCCTTCAATTAGAACATATAATATCCTTTTCACGGCATTGTTGAGTAGGAGAAGCAATTCTTATATAAATCATATGTACATGGACACTATTAGATGCTTGTTTAAGCAAAATGGTCAATGATGGGATTGAACCTGATATTTTCACTTCGAATTCTATGATAAAAGGATATGTGCTTTCGCTTCATGTCAATGATGCACTTAGAATATTCCATCAGATCAGTGTAGTCTACAACTGCTTGCCCAACTCATATTCCTATGATTATCTGATCCATGGATTATGTGCCCAAGGTCAAACGAATAATGCTAGAGAGTTGTGTAATGAAATGAATAAAAAAGAGTTTCTTCCAAGTAGTAAATCATATAACTCCCTCGTGAATGCTTTGGCTCTTGATGGAGAGGTTGACAAGGTAGTGAATTATTTGTGGGAGATGATTGAAAACCGGAGGTCAGCTGATTTCTTTACTTACAGAACAGTTTTAGATGAAATCTGCAGACGAGGAAGGGTTGGCGAAGCCATGAAATTGTTGAAGGAGTTGCAAGAAAAAGACCTTGTTGATGGACATAATTACAGGAAGGTTCTGCATGTGCTTGAAGACGACTTGGAAACTTCAACTGACAGAAATCTGTCCAGGTATCAAACATTAGAGTTCTTTCATTGATAGACATGGCACTGTTATATATTTTGTGAATTAAGAGTATTTTATAATTTCATCAGTGTTAAATTAGAGTATTCTTCCAGTATCGCATGTACCAAGTGCTGAAGTACTAATTGAGGAAGATTGTGTTGCTGGCAGGTGGTATATGAACTTTGTTCAAGCCTCTTGCATAAGTTATAAGTGCAGTGTATGTGAAAAATTGACAATTGAAAGTTGTGCAATCCTATACTTCACTTAATTGATCTTTTTAATTTTTATTGTTTCAGTTCAGATTTGACTACCATATCAATAAGTCTTGTTAAAATATGTCAAGAAGACTATAACCATTTATCACCTTCTTTTGGGATGTTCCTTTACTAGACATCTATGGGAGATGGCTTTTAGACTAGTGGGTGACTCTCGGTTCGATCCATGGTGAGGTGTGGGCTTGGTCTGGGGTGCGAGGCTCGAAGCTTAGGAGGAAAGCATATTGCTTGATCCACTTTCTATTTTTTGAGTGATTTGGATTGACGGAATAGGAGAGCTTTTGATGGAAAGGAAAAACTATTAGCCATCATCAAGGATGGGTGACTTTATACTTTTGGGTTTTGGTTGAATGGTTTTTGTAAATGACGAAGATATTGTAGATCTCTTTGAGATTCTCACTTGTAGATAGCTTTTTATATTCGGGCGGTCCTTAGTGCCTTTTTATAATATATTTTTTACTTATAAAAAAAAGTTACTTCCTTTATGTACTGCACAATTTTCTTCTTTATTTTTTGGTTCCTGCTTTTATAGTTCAGTATTACTTTCAATGCATGCTTAATTGCTTAGGCATGTTAAGTAAAATTTCTTTGCAAAATATGTAGATCAGTTCGTTGCATGTTTAGTAGTTCCTTTCTGTATTCCATTTGTTGCTTATTGTTCTCATGGAATCCATTCATTGCATGTTTATAGTGTCCTTCACATTATCATGGGGTTTTCTCTTTTTTACTTTTTCGGGCTACCTTTTTATTTAAAAAAATGAGGTTAAATTAGGGTCCAGTAGCTCGACTCTTGTTGAAAATAAATGGAGATCTGAAATAATATATTTTTCCAATGGATGCAGCTACTTGGTGTAAGCGCATGATTTCTATATAGGGGCCTAGAATCATCAAATTCTGAATTGCCCGTGGACAAAGGCTTCCCATTCATCAACTCTGAGTATAGGGCGGTTATGCTTATTTTGTATGGTTCTTATTCATTGTAATCGTTCGTGTTTGGAATAGAGTTCTTGGATGACATTTATGCCGAGTTCAGCTGGAGGAATGAAACGAAGCTGAGTTCTTGTCGCCTCACAAAGAGTTTCATAGGCTTGGGGCTGTGTGGTAGGCGCACGGTCCTGGGTTCGATTCCTCCTAGGATCATATTCGCGATTTAAGTGGGAGGACACGTCAAGGGGCGACATGCTATCCTCCCTTCAGTTTGGGCCTATAGAGCAAGGTCCAAAGTGGGCCTAGTCTTAGAGGTTTCTGAGTTATAAAAAAAAAAAACTAATTATGAGGCATCTACAATGATTCCAATCCAGATAGATTGTTGAACTCCTTTTTCTGTAGACCACCCTCAAATTGGAAGAACAAAGAACACTTGATTTTTATGCTTGGTCTCTGATGACAAAGAATGTTGGCAAGGGCCATTCAGATTTAGTTGTGTTAGAAAAATAAAGAGTGATTGGAGAAAAAACTCTTGTATTATTGATGTATATTATTGAAGTTATTGTGAAAGACGAATACAAGCCTATATATAGGCTAAGAATATAAAACCTAATAGAATTAGGAAACATAGGGTTTATAATAAAACAGGAAACTAAACTAATTAGGAAACTAATACATATGAAACTAGGAAGCTAATATTGCAGTAAGAATAGGAAATATCTTTTAACAGCCCCCCTCAAACTTAAGGTGGTAAAATGAATGCCAACTTGAGTTTGTAAACTGAATTAACGAAGCACAGAAAAGACGAGTGACAGGCAGGGCCCGGAGCGGAATCACGAGTGATGACTTGGCAGGACCCGAAGTGGAATCTCGGGTGATAACTTGTTGCTGCTGCTGATGCTGATGATGATGCTGCTACTGTTGATGCTGCTGCTGTTGATGCTGATGGTGCTGATGGTGATGCTGTTGATGCTGATGGTGATGCTGCTGCTGATGATGCTGAGAGAATCATGGGTGATGACTTGGCAGGACCCGGAGCGGAATCACGGGGTGATAACTTGCTGCTGTTGCTGATGCTGATGATGCTGCTGGTTATGCTTGTTGAAATGTGACTTGAGATTCGGCGGTTCCACAAGATGGTGATGGTGGAATAGATGTAGCTCGTGTTTGAGTTGTTGTTGATGCTGGTGATGCTAATGCTAATGCTGTTGATGCTGATGGTGATGCTGCTGCTGATGATGCTGAGAGAAACATGGGTGATGACTTGGCAGGACCCGGAGCGGAATCACGGGGCTCTTACCAGATGGGAGAGAGGTGGCAGTTATGCTGAAGGTGGAGGTGAACTCCCTGGCGGTTGTGGTGATGGTGGGGGTGATGTAGGTGAAATAGGAGGAGGAGGAGGAGGTGCTGCTGTATTATCGCCATAGAAACAGCTGGGTACTGCATAGCTGCCATCCACTGTTGTTGTTGCTGTGAATGCGGTACCCACTGTTGATGTGCTTGCTGCGACTGCGCTTGCTGCTTCGGTGGGTTGCTCAGATCAGGACCGTTAGTCGGCTGCATCTTGATCTGATTGATTGATTGCGTATAGTTTCTTCCTTACAAAAATCAGAATAATTTCACTCTCCCTCTCTCCTTCTCTCTCTCCAATAAGAGTATGTTATGGAGAATTTGAGGAGTGCTGAGAGAGAGAGTGAGGGCAGAAGTTTGAGAGAGAGGGAGGGCAGGGGTTTGAGGTGTGCTGTTGTAGGTGCCAATGGGGTGACGGTGAAGATTCAGCAGGGGTTGGTGTGGTGATGCTAATGTTGCTGTTGCTGACTCACGGGTGATTATTTGGTAAAGATTATAATAGTATATAACAAGAAGGAAAAAAAGGTTATGTTCGGGCGAGCGATATGAGGTTATATCCGGGTGGGCGGCTTAAAGCGAGCGGTATAAGGCCGCCCGCCAAAATTGCGGAAGCTCAAAATACGACTCTCAAAATAAAGATCAATAGCTCTGATACCATGTTAGAAAAATGAAGAGTGATTGGAGAAAAAACTCTTGTATTATTGATGTATATTATTGAAGTTATTGTGAAAGACGAATACAAGCCTATATATAGGCTAAGAATATAAAACCTAATAGAATTAGGAAACATAGGGCTTATAATAAAACAGGAAACTAAACTAATTAGGAAACTAATACATATGAAACTAGGAAGCTAATATTGCAGTAAGAATAGGAAATATTTTTAACAAGTTGTATCTGGATATAGGAAGGCAATGAAGTCCTTGATGTTAACAGCATCTTTTAGCCAGAAATTTTCCAAGAGTTGCTGTGTGATGATGTGAATGAGTTCTGTTGCATAAGGCAGGTTCTCTGAAGTTCAGCATGTGCTGGAGACTGGTGGAGCAGATTGCTGCGATCATTTTGATCTCTGATGTGGTCAGATTTGCTGGTTCTGAGTTGAGTATCATTTGTTGATGTGCTATAGCTTGAATCCAGAATCTCTTTTCTGGAGTTGTTGATTGAATGCCATGGAGTGGTAGTTATGTTTCGGTTCAAAACAACTATTTTGATTATTGAAGGAGTTACAACTTGCAAGAGGAAGGCCTCATGTATGGCCGTACTTACAGGAAGCTTCTACATGCACTTGAAGATGATTTACGAAATTCAAGTGACAGAAGTCAGTTTAAATACTGATCATTGGACTTCTTTCATTGATATATATAATACAACTCTCCTATATCTTTGTTCTATGGGGAACTTCTTCTAGCATCTTATACATTTTGGCTGAAAGTCGGAATCAAGAAGGAATAGGCATGGTTTGCTGTTGCATATCTTTTTTAAATCCTCTTGTTTAGACAGTGAAAGCTTTCATGATCTGAAGTTCCTCTTTTTTATTATATATTTCCTAATGACTGCAGATGAGTCAATTCAATGTATTCTGTGGAGAATGATGACTGTGAAATCCTGAAGTGCGGAACTCTTCGATAAAAGCAGAGGCTGAGGCGAACCCATCACCCATTATCAACATACAATTTGGAACTTGTTTAATATGTTTGTTACAACTTTATAATTATTTAAGTTGCTATAATCAAATTTTCTTCGTTAAGCAATTTATGTACTCAAAAACTAGTGTTGATAACAGTGTAATGGGGTAATAAAATATTTTGATTCTCGTAGACGGAAGGGAAATATATGGTTAGTGATGCCAGTCACTTATCAGGGATATAACAATAAAAACTGCTAAATTACTGTTGATTTAGCAATTTCTGCCTGTAGTTTCGCAATGTTTTTCTTTCTTTCAGTCTTACTGTTGCTTTTTTTTTTTTGACTTCATATTGTTTCTTATTTATTCTCTTTAGTATGCACTGTAAGCTGCCATGATGAAAGCTTACAACTTGTTTTGCTTTGTAACGCATCAGGGGAGCAGCCAAGCAGAGTGCTAATTTGCCTCAATGTTTTTAGCTTGTGGAACTCCATGAAGTGGAGCACCTAGGAGCATGCTGATAGATGGTCGGCCTGGAAATCAACCAGGTATTGATTTTAATATTTGCTCTTGATGAACATGAATCCTAATTTCTGGTCTGAATAAAATATATTATCAGTTTTGTCAAGAACTGGTGGCCTTGGTGTTGAAGGTTTGCAAATCATTGAAGCCAATAATCGCACTTTCAATCACCTAAGGCAAAAGCTATGAACAATAGCCAATGTTCTGGAAATTGTATGTTCTTTATCCATGTTGAATTTTCAGTTCTTTATCCATAATCGCACTTTTGATCACCTAATTGATCTGGAGTACGATTTAAAGTGGAAAAAGTTACAACTTTGATTTTGCAAATCATTGAAGCAATAATCGCACTTTCGATCACCTAATTGATCTGGAGTACGATTTAAAGTGATAAAAGCTATGAACAATAGCCAATGGTCTGGGTATTGCATGTTCTTTATCTATGGACTTTTTCATAGGAATAAGGAACAAGTTATTGAGTAATAATTCCTTTTGATCTTAATGATTTGCTTAAGTAATTGTAAGGATGCGCTGAGTATTAACTTAATTGCTTAACCAAAATAACTAGCTAATGGACTTTTCCTATGCTTAGGGATTATCTAAGAAGGAATTTATAAAATGCATGGTCTCTTTAGGCTTGCACTTTGATTCAATTCTGATATGTGATTGAGGCATGAATTCATTGTCTACATTGAACCAATTTGATTAGTCATTTAATAAATTTGATTTTCTGAATTATGAGAGAAAATGATCAATTGTAAATAATTATTATTAAATTTCCTTAGTATAATTCGAAGAAAAAAAATATCAGATCATGAAAACCTCCCTAATTTCGCGTAATATGTTAATAGATGTAGATTTATATTTGTTTATAAACTGCTAATTAAACCAACCAAATATTTTTTACGACTCTTTAGTATAGGAGTACCCGCAATCCCCGGCCAATAACGATACACTACTAATCACTTTACTACAATCTTCTGCAGAGTTTATTGATGACCAAACAAATGGTCTATCAAATGGCGCCGTTGCCAGGGATTGTAAAATCCCTATATTTTAGTGTCATTTAACTTGTTAATATTCTGCTTACTTGTAAATTTGCATGTAATATGCTTTGTGTTTTACTTGATTGCAATTTTAGAATGTGACTTCCTTAAAACCATTTGTAATGTTTGTATGAAGGGAAGCTCATTATTATTTGTATTTCAAACTTTAACTTATATATTGATGCCTTTGCTTTTGTTGTTTAGGTCCATGAATATCAGCGGTCAGTTGAAAGACTCAGGAACTTTCAAAATGTTTGGCTTTACTAAAATAAGTTACACTTTTTACAAATCAACCCCCACCTTATTGCCACTAATATTTTTTCTCATGGTGTTGTGCAGATAAAAAGTGACAGAATTGGAAATGAATTCAAGATGAATGCCCATCGCTTGAAGCCTTACTATGAGGCTTTTGAGGAGCACACTGTGGAGGATATACCCCTCCTAGAGGCGCCACTCACAAAGGACTAAAAACGAGGTACAAAGTCTAGGCTGAAAGACTGTAAACATTAAAGCACTGCTTGGGAGGCAACCCAATTCAACCGAAGCTATAGAGGAGCCATCAACACAGATTTGCATTCTCTTTCTCTCTTCCATTTACTTTGGTTGATCTTTATATGTTATTTGTTATGTGTGATTTTCGTAATACCTTGCCCATGTTTATATTCTATATTACATGCTTATTCTGATATACATAGAGGACAATGTAGGATTTAAGTGTGGGGGAAGGATTTACATCTTTTTGAGTCATATCGTTGTTGTTGTTTTTTTTTTTTTTTTTTTCTAGGACCCCTTCCAACTCAATGATGAAACTGATTCTTTAGATAGATGGGTTTTAAAAGAGCTTGAGCATACTTTTAAAGATAAAACAAGAAATGGAGTTAATTTCCTTATATTGTAGTCATACTTGGAAATTTTGATGCACATTAGCCTTGATTTGAGTAATCTGTTGTCTTAGAGTGAAGCATGGAGACATATTGAATGATACTTGCATAATCCCGCAATATTTGTGAGTTTTTCGAGCTATATAATTGATTTATTGTGCATATCAATTCAAATTGTCTTCTGAGTGCATCTTGTGAATATAATGTTTTCTATAACTTGCTTTTAAACCGCTTGAGACGATTGTACATGTTCAGATTTGGAGAAGACGGAGGCAAATTAGGATTTTACCACCATGATTAAATGACCTTTGTCTTGATCGTGATTTGACCCCTAGATAGCCTTTTGAGCCTGAATTAGCCTATTTTCTTCAATAACCTACATTCACTTACCCTTATGAACTTAAACACTATACCTACCTTTTTTTCTTGGAACTAGTGAGCTTGGATCTTGTTTATGTTGATTTGTAACAAGGAGATGGTGGAAAAGCATGAGTGTGGGGGAATTTCATGTGGTTCTAAGGTGGTTGAGAATTCAGAAAAAAAGAAAAAGAAAAATAAAAAAAAGAAAACGAGATAAAAAGAGTAGTAGGGACATAAAAAAAAGTGTTGTGATTCAAAGAATACAAGTTCTGAAGAATTGGGAGCATTATGAGTCTTTAAAGTAAGTTGAAAGCCAAAGTGATGAAATCTGCCCTAGAGTGATGGAAACGTGGTACTTAATAATGATGATCTATTTATGACGTTTTTGAATGTTTTCTAGTTCTGAGGAAATTTTGTGATATCTTTTCTCTTTTTTCTTATGAAACCTTGACCCCTTAGCCCCATTACAACCTTTTCAAAGACCTCCTGATCCTATGACATTCAGTTTTTGATGTGGAGAGTGGGTGCACAAGCAAGCCTATGGTTTAAACTGTTTTCACAGGTGATTGAATGATTAGTATAGTTAGCACCACATTTAAATGAGTGAAAACCAGAGTGATACATTGTGAGAAGTAATACTATTTGTGCATTAACTCGAGGGTGGCATATTACACTTATACTTGGCTGATTATTCACACACACACTCAAAGTACGAATGCTATATAATCTTAATAACTCTGTGGCTTGTTTTTGAGATAAATGTGTGCTCTCCTTACTTTATTATGCCATATTGCCAAAAGGATCTCTGAGATGTAAGTTGGTAGGTATAGAGTCATTTAATTTGTGTTATTTCATTGTGGTGTCACTTTGGGCTTGGACCTTACACCTTGCTTAGTTGACAAAAGTATTATGTGATTTTTGTTGGGCAGACCCATGTTAGGTTGGGCATTCTCATGTCATTAATTTACCTTCTAAATAAGTCCCTCAAAAACCCTAATTTTTATTTCCAATTGTGCATAGACCAAAACTTTAATTTCTTTCCTAATTTTGCACAAGCCAACCACCGATTTTTATTTCTCATTGTGCACAGCCAAAAATCCTAATTTCTCTCCTAATTTTGCACAAGCCGGCCACCTATTATTTTCCTTCTAATTAAAGACCAGCCGCAACCCTAATTTACATTCTAAACAAGCCTAGTCGGTCACCTCAATTGTCCTCCCAAATGTACACAGCCGCAACCCTAGTTTCTCTTCTATATATACAAAACCGAAAACCCTTTTTAGGAGATATTTTTCTCATCATCTTTTCGGAGAGCTCTCTACTCCAACTCAAGAAGCAAGAGGTTGAAACACTCTACCTTTCCGTCTCCAATTGTGAGCACATAAAGACTTCTCCATATTGTGTTCTCCTTCATCGATCAGTCATAGCTGTGAGGATCATCACCATTAATATCTCAAGCTTGCTTGAGTATGTTAAAGAAGTGTAACCCTTACGGCTATTCTTTTTAATTGTTTCAGACTTGGTTGTTATTGGATTAAAGAATATTGAGTTTGATTCTTATGTTGGAGTTTATTGTTAATTTAATGAGTTGGTTAATTTTCAGATTTATTGTTTTATGATTTCGAATTGTTCATGATATGTAGATATATGAATTCATGATCTCTATTACATATGTTTAATTTTCAGTTATGTTATATTGAAAACTTTGATATTGCAAATCGTTGAAGCCAATAATCGCACTTTCGATTACCTAATTGATCCGGAGTACGATTTAAAGTGGCAAAAGCTATGAACAATAGCCAATGTAATGGAAATTGCATGTTCTTTATCCATGTTGAATTTTCAATTCTTTATCCATAATCACACTTTCGATCACCTAATTGATCTGGAGTACGATTTAAAGTGAAAAAAGCTGATTTTGCAAATCATTGAAGCCATAATCGCACTTTCGATCACCTAATTGATCTGGAGTACGATTTAAAGTGATAAATAGCAATGGTCTGGGAATTGCATGTTTTTTTTATCCATGCTTAAGTAATTGTAAGGATGCACTGAGTATTAACTTAATTGCTTAACCAAATTAACTAACTGGTGGACTTTTTCTATGCTTAGGGATTATCTAAGAAGGAATTTATAAAATGCATGGTCTCTTTAGGCTTGCACTTTGATTCAATTCTGATATGTGAATAAGACATGAATTAATTGTCTACATTGAACCAATTTGATTAGTCATTTAATAAATTTGATTTTCTGAATTGTGAGAGAAAATGATCAATTGTAAATAATTATTATTAAATTTCCTTAGTATAATTCAAAGAAAAAAAATACCAGATCATGAAAACCCCTCTAATTTTGCGTAATATGTTAATAGATGTAGATTTATATTTGTTTATAAACTGCTAATTAAACCAACCAAATATTTTTTTTACGACTCTTTAGTATAGGAGTACCCGCAATCCCCGGCCAATAATGATACCCTACTAATCACTTTACTACAATCTTCTGCAGGGTTTGTTGATGACTGATTACGCCCAAAGTATAACATGGTTATTGTAGCATGGTTTTGGGGTATCGATTATAAACTGCTAATTAAACCAACCAAATATTTTTTTTACGACTCTTTAGTATAGGAGTACCCGCAATCCCCGCCCAATAATGATACCCTACTAATCACTTTACTACAATCTTCTGCAGGGTTTGTTGATGACTGATTATGCCCAAAGTATAATATGGTTATTGTAGCATGGTTTTGGGGTGTCGATTAATTTTCAGTTATGTTATATTGAAAACTTTGATATTGCAAATCGTTGAAGCCAATAATCGCACTTTCGATTACCTAATTGACCCGGAGTACGATTTAAAGTGGCAAAAGCTATGAACAATAGCCAATGTAATGGAAATTGCATGTTCTTTATCCATGTTGAATTTTCAATTCTTTATCCATAATCACACTTTCGATCACCTAATTGATCTGGAGTACGATTTAAAGTGGAAAAAGCTGATTTTGCAAATCATTGAAGCCATAATCGCACTTTCGATCACCTAATTGATCTGGAGTACGATTTAAAGTGATAAATAGCAATGGTCTGGGAATTGCATGTTTTTTTATCCATGCTTAAGTAATTGTAAGGATGCGCTGAGTATTAACTTAATTGCTTAACCAAATTAACTAACTGGTGGACTTTTTCTAAGCTTAGGGATTATCTAAGAAGGAATTTATAAAATGCATGGTCTCTTTAGGCTTGCACTTTGATTCAATTCTGATATGTGAATAAGACATGAATTAATTGTCTACATTGAACCAATTTGATTAGTCATTTAATAAATTTGATTTTCTGAATTGTGAGAGAAAATGATCAATTGTAAATAATTATTATTAAATTTCCTTAGTATAATTCGAAGAAAAAAATATCAGATCATGAAAACCCCTCTAATTTTGCGTAATATGTTAATAGATATAGATTTATATTTGTTTATAAACTGCTAATTAAACCAACCAAATATTTTTTTTACGACTCTTTAGTATAGGAGTACCCGCAATCCCCGGCCAATAATGATACCCTACTAATCACTTTACTACAATCTTCTGCAGGGTTTGTTGATGACTGATTACGCCCAAAGTATAACATGGTTATTGTAGCATGGTTTTGGGGTGTCGATTCTACAAGAAAACAAGTTAATTACAAAGGAAATGTGTGAACCTTAAAACGAACGATAAAAGTTAAACGATAAAATACGAGTTTTGATAAATGTATTACGAGAGAAATTGCGTAAATATAATGAAATACAAATGAGAAATAACAAGGTTCTGGGAATCCTCCTTAGGTTCGTTGCCTTGTTCTACTCTTGACTCAATTGCAAGTTTCACATCCCAAACAAACAATCATATATATTCAATCAATTTCGATTTAAGCACATACGACTGATCTTAAAGATTATCAAGAAATGACAATATATCTCAATGATAATATCGCAGTAATGGACAATAAATAAGATAAATCTACCAGAATCAATCACATCCAAACAACATCACATAAGAAGAGCATGACTAGACTTATATGGGGGAGGAGCATGTAATCACTGTTGCATCCGAATCTTCTTCGACTTTGGGCTTGTACCTTTTACCTTGCTTAGTTGATAAGAGATTTTGTTATTTTTTGTTGGGTAGGCCCATGTTAGGTTAGACACACCTGTGTCAGTCTCCCCCGGTTGATGAAGACTTGCCCCCAAGTCCACTTGGACTTCTTGATCCTCAAAGTAAGGAGAAAGATCTGAAACATTAAAGGTTACAGAAACTCCATAATCACCAGGCAACTCAATCTTATAAGCATTCTCCCAAATGCGTTGAACTTGAAAAGAAAACCTTCTTGCACCAAGATAAGATTGAATGAACCCTTAGAACAATTTTCTCACGCATTTCCAAAGTCAGGATCATTCTTGTACAATTCCTTGAGCACTTCAAAACCCAATACTTGCACCTCCATAGTGCTGAGCAACGAATGCCTTCTACTTAATGCGTCAGCCACTTGAATTAACTTTCCAGATTTATGCTTGATAGAAAAAGAATAGGGTTGAAGGAATTCAACCCAACTTGCATGCTGGCTGTTAAGTTTCTGTTGGCTATTCAAATACTTTAAAGCTTCATGATTGGAATGCAATAAAAACTCATTTGGGAGAAGATAGTGACTCTAATGATCCAAAGCACGAATAATAGCATAAAATTCCTTATCATAGGTAGAATACTTCCTACGACTCTCATTCAGCTTCTCATTAAAAAAAGCAATAGGCTTACCTTCTTGGCTGAGCACAACACCAATTCCCACTCCGGACGCATCACAAGCAACTTCAAAAAGCTTGCTAAAATCTGGAAGTATCAGCACTGTCTCTTTTCAAAGAGTTTGAAGCACTTGATAAAGGTGCTCCATATGATCTCGTTGAGTTTTGCTGTAAACCAGAATGTCATTGAAATACACAACAACAAAAAGCCCAATGAAAGGCTTAAACACATGATTCATCAGTCGCATAAAAGTGCTAGGAGCATTAGAGAGCCCAAAAGGCATCACCATCCATTCATACAACCCCTTTCTAGTCTTGAATGTTGTTTTCCACTCGTCTCCCGACCTCATTCTGATTTGGTGATAACCGCTGCGAAGATTAATTTTTGAGAAAATAACAGCTCCATAAATTTGGTCAAGAAGATCACCTAATTGCATAATAGGAAAGTGATATCGAACGGTGATCTTATTCACCGCTCTACTATCAATGCATATACGCCAAGAGCCATCTTTTTTTGGAACAAGGAGTGCTAGAATAGCACAAGGACTCATGCCCTCTCTAACAAGCCCCTTTTCGATCAACTCTTCAATTTGTCTCTGTAATACTTCATGCTCCTTAAGGTTCAATTGATAGGCTGGTTTGTTAGGCAACACAGATCCTGGTACAAGATCAATGCAATGCTGCATATCTCTCATAGGTGGAAGGCCATGGGGAATTTCCTCTGGAACAACATCACTAAATTCCATGAGGAATGGAATCAAAGAAGGGGGAATTTCTGTTGGTTCTTTCTCTTCCCTTACCACAATTGCAAAGCCTTCACCATTTTCCATCAATGCTTTCTCAACCCCAGATCTGGTTGACAAATTAGTTCCCTCCCCAAAAGAAGGTTTAGGAACATGAACCATTTTCAATGGAACCAAAAGGACCTTAACTCCATCCTTTTCAAAAGAATAAGTATTTTTGAAACCTTTATGCTTAGTCTTTCTATCATACTGCCAAGGTCTACTAAGTAACAAATGATATGCATCCATAGGCACTATGTCACAAACTACAACATCTTTATAATTCTTGCCAATGGAAAATTCAACCAAGCATATTTTATTTACCTTCACTTCATTGCCTTTGCGAAGCCACTGGAATTTGTAAGGTTCCGGATGATCTTCAGTTTTTAACTTCGGTTTCTCCACCATTGTTGATACGACAACATTTTCACAACCTCCTCCATCAATGATGACGTTACAGACATTTCCATGAGAAGTGTATCTAGTATGAAAAATATTGTTCTGCAACCATTCATCTTCCACATAGGTTACGTTGAGGCTTCTTTGAACCACAAGAGCCTCCCCTCGATCAGTATAAGTAATTTCTTCTTCCACAGCAACATGTTCATTAGTTTCTGGTGAAAAATCATGCTCACCTTCTGTTTCCATGTCTTCTTCCACAAGAGACATCATTTTACGATTTGGATAATCAGAAGCAATATGTCCAAAATCTTGACATTTGAAACACCTTCGAGTTGTATTGGAAATGACTGGACGATTTGAACCTGATGTAGTTTCATTTCTTTGCTTGGTCGCGGCTGTCTTGGGTATGGTCGTGGTTTTAGAAGTGGAACGACTCCCACAGTTAGAAACTCCATCTTAAATAAAGGATCGAAAACAATTGCCACGTTTTCTTTCAGTTGCTTCTCCACCTTCATAGCTAGTTTGTAAATATCATTGTAAGTACAATATGGTTGTAGCTGCACCACATCACTGATTTCAACACGTAACCCACCAAGATAGCCGGCTATCATCTGCTCCTCTTGCTTAACAACATCACAGCAAATCATTAGAAGATCAAACTCCGCTGTATACTCCTTCACGGACAACCCCCTTTGCTTGAAATTATGAAATTTCATAAAAGCATCTTGTTTGTAGTGGTCAGGTAAATACTTTGTTTTTAGCTCTCTCCTCATCTTTGCCCATGTTGTAATACGTATGCTTCCTTCACGTTCTTACTGCCTCTTCAAATGCTCTCACCAGATTGAAGCATGTTTTCTTAGCTTGATGGAAACAATTTTCACTTTACGATTTTCTGGAACATCTTTAAAATCAAAGATTCGCTCAATGGTAGTAAGCCAATCAATGAAATCATCTGGTTGCATCCTTCCTTCAAATTCTGGAATGTCCACCTTGACGTCATAATCACGTTGAAAAACATGATTTCTAAGCTCACGGGGGTGAGGTGACGTGCTGTCACTTGAGGCGTGATTACGAGCTTGGTGAAAAGGATTAACTTCGTCCCCATCATTGCTGGAAACTTCAACATCTGAGCCATGATGAGAAGCACCATGTTCAAAAGTTTCATAACACTCTATGCGTTGTTCGAGTTGCTGCACTTATCTCCTCAAGACTTCCATCTCGATATCTCGCGGGTCTCCTCGCAGTGGTGCTTCTAGAGCTGCTACTGGCATAGCTTGACCACGACGACCACGAACAGCCATAATAACAAGAACTATGGAAATCAAGGTGTTAGATATCACACTTGAGAAACCAAAGCTCTGATACCAATTTGATACCTGATTTAAATAGAATTGAAGGAAACTAAACAAACAAACAACAAAATGAAAGATAAGAGTTCACCACCTAAGAGATAACACCAAAGGGATATAGAATATCACCACCCAAAGGATTAACACAAGGGATACAGAACTATAGGAATTCACCACTCTAAGGATTATACCAGAGAGATGCAGAATTACAAGAAGGAGAAAACTCTCTTCTAAAAGCCAAAGGCTGATTTCAATTTATAAACTCAAGTCTGATTTTCAACTTACAAACACAAGTATTTATAGAGCTTAGAACAACCCTCTAAGCTTAGGACAAGCAAGAAAACAAGGCATAAAACATGCAAGGAAACAATCCATAAAACATGCATGGAAACAATCCCTAAAACAAGGAAGGAGACAATCCCTAAAACATGCAAGGAATCAAGGAAAAGGCCAAAAGAGGAATACAATCCCGGAATTTCAGGAAAACTCAACTGGCAGAATTCAAACGGTCATATCTTCTTCCACATATCTCCAAATGAGTGGAAACTTATTGGGCTGAAAAGCTGACATCTTGAACTTCAATTTGGACTTAAGAAAGTCTCAAAATGAGATTATTTGGTCCTATTATGATGGGCCTAAATCCAGTAGGCTGTTGCATCCGAATCTTCTTCGACTTTGGGCTCGGACCTTTTACCTTGCTTAGTTGATAAGAGATTTTGTTTTTTTTTGTTGGGCAGGCCCATGTTAGGTTGGACACACCTATGTCAAAATCTCTCCCAAGACTGATACAAAGTCTCACTGTCCTTTTGTGCAAAGGTGGAGATTTATCTTTTTAAAGCATTGATCTTATGTTGGGGAAAGTATTTATTAAAGAAAATTCGAGTCATCTCAGCCCACGACCCAATAGATCGTGGTCTCAGTGAGTATAGCCAACTCTTAACTCTATTATTCAAAGCGAAAGGAAAGAACTTAAGCCTAACAATGTCATTGGTTTCATCATGACTATGAAAAGTCGCGACTACTTCCTCAAACTCTTTAATGTGCACATATGGGTTTTCATTATCCAAGCCATGAAAAGTAGGGAGTAATTGAATCATCCTTGGTTTAAAATTTAGTTGGCGAGTATTGGCTGGAAACATGATGCATGATGGTGTGGCTGTGCGTGTAGGGTGAAGGTAATCCTGAAGTGTCCTAGCAACATGCTCGTTAGGATTATCGGCCATGTTAACAAAATCCTCTAAATTCTCGTGTGGGGGTGCACTATGGTTTGATCTAGGCGAGGTTTCACCAATGGACGTGGAAAGAGAGGGTAACTCTAATTCGGGTCCTCTAATAAATCTACCTCGCGAATCTCTCGGTTTAAGTATGCACCAATTAATTTAAAGGGTAAATAAAACGGAAAATAAAAAAATAAAACAGAATAATAAAAGAAAATTAGAAAATCAAAACAAAGGTAAGGGAATAATATTACCGTATTTAAAAACAGGAAAATGAAATAAATAAAAAAGAATAATAAAATAAAATTAGGAAATCAAAACAAAGGTAAAGGAACAATATTACCGTATTTACAATTCTTCTACTGTCACACTTAAAGTTGACAAGCTTCCTTGCATTTAAGCGCGTTTCCCCGGTAACGGCGTCAAAATTTAATTACGCCCAAAGTATAACACGGTTATTGTAGCATGGCTTTGAGGTGTCGATTTCACAGGGAAACAAGTTAATTACAAAGGAAAGGTGTGAACCTTAAAACGAACGGTAAAATTTAAACGATAAAATACGAGTTTTGATAATGATGTATTGCGAGAGAAATTGCGTAAATATAATGAAATACAAATGAGAAATAACAAGGTTCTGGGAATCCTCCTTAGGTTCGTTGCCTTGTTCTACTATTGATTCAATTGTTTTTATCTCGATTGCAAGTTTCACATCCCAAACAAGTAATCAGAATATATTCAATCAAGCACATTTATAATCTAACGTAATTGCAATAAATCACTCATTGATTTCGATTTAAGCACATACGACCGATCTTAAAGATTATCAAGAAACGATAATATATCTCAATGATAATATCGCAGTAATGGACAATAAATAAGATAAATCTATCGGAATCAATCACATCCAAACAACATCACATAAGAAGAGCATGACTAGACTTATATGGGGGAGGAGCATGTAATCACCGGGTTAAGAAAATCTAAAAGAAGAAGAATATAAAGTGCAGCTATCACATGAACTCAAATCTTTCTTACTTAATCAAAGAATGAATCACAACAAATATTGAACAATAAATCCGTACAACCGAATCAAGAACATGAAAAAAAAACAACAAATCCCTAAGGATTCATCTCTTTCCCTTATTTGATGATTAGTTGGCCATAAAGCTCAAGGTGGAAGAACAATATGGATGTTCTCCCCTTGATTTCATGGCCATAGAACTAAAAGAGGAAGAACAATATGGATGCTCTCCCCTTGAGTTCCAACCCTCAAAAGACTTGGAAATATTTTGGATTTGGATCCCTTGATCCCCTTTTTAAGATGCTTTCCCCCTTTGAAGATGCTGGCTGCACACTCCCTAAAGATGTATTTAAAGAGCACAAGTAGTTAGGGGTATTTTGGTCCAAAAAATATCATTGTGCAGCCTTAATTTGGTTTTGGAACGAGTAGGCGCTGGAAAGTGAGGGGTGCTATGCTGGAAAGTGAGGGTGCAGTGCTGGAAAGTGAGGGGCGCGGCGCTAGGTGGATGCTGATATGGGGGCCTGACCTATGTCTACTAAAACTGCCATAACTTTCTCTAGAAAATCCTTTTTATGAACCATAAAATTCTCCAGAAAATAGACTTCCGGATCTTTTTAAGCGTATATGGCTCATCTCCTGGTTCTTCTTATATCAATACAGTTTAATCTGCAAAGATGATTGATCTGCACGGACAATTCTGGCAATTTAGTGAAACTCCTTTCTTGGTTTCTCTTCATCTTGGCTCTTTCGCGACCATTATCTCACTCGAGTATTCATCGAAGCTTCGTGTTTAAAATGATGATAGCTTTTCTATCTCGTTTTTAAGCTCAAAGTATCTGAAAATGCACTGAAATAAGTCAACGATTCAAGAATAACACTTTAGAGTTATTAAGGTATAAAAGTGTAATTCCAACCTTGATCAACCCTAAAATGCTAACAATTAAGTATTGTTTAGATGCATTTTATGACTCTCATCAATGACCAAACAAATGGTCTATCAAATGGCGCTGTTGCCGGGGATTGTAAAATCCCTATATTTTAGTGTCATTTAACTTGTTAATATTCTGCTTACTTGTAAATTTGCATGTAATATACCTTGTGTTTTACTTGATTGCAATTTTAGCATGTGACTTCCTTAAAACCATTTGTAATGTTTGTATGAAGGGAATCTCATTATTATTTGTATTTCAAAATTTAACTTATATATTGATGCCTTTGCTTTTGTTGTTTAGGTCCATGAATGTTAGTGGTCAGTAGAAAGACTCTGGAACTTTCAAAATGCTTGACTTTGCTAAAAGAAGTTACACTTTTTACAAATCAACCCCCACCTTATTGCCACTAATATTTTTGCTCATGGTGTTGTGCAGATAAAAAGTGACAAAACTGGAAATGAATTCAAGGTGAATGGCCATCGCTTGAAGCCTTACTATGAGGCTTTTGAGGAGCACATTTTGGAGGATGTACCCCTCCTAGAGGCGCCACTCACAAAGGACTGAAAACGAGGTACAAAGTCTAGGCTGAAAGACTGTAAACATTAAAGTGCTGCTTGGGAGGCAACCCAATTCAATCGAAGCCGTGGAGGAGCCATCAACACAGATTTGCATTCTCTTTCTCTCTTCCATTTACTTTGGTTGATCTTTATATGTTATTTGTTTTGCATGATTTTTGTAATACATTGCCCATGTTTATATTCTATATTATATGCTTATTCTGATATACATTGAGGACAATGTAGGATTTAAGTGTGAGGGACGGATTTACATATTTTTGAGTCATATTGTTGTTGTTTTTTTTTTTTAGGACCCCTTCCAACTCAATGATGAAAATGATTATTTAGATAGATGGGTTTTAAAAGAGTTTGAGCATACTTTTAAAGATAAAACAAGAAATGGAGCTAATTTACTTATATTGTAGTCATACTTGAAAATTTTGATGCACATTAGCCTTGATTTGAGTAATCTGTTGTGTTAGAGTGAAGCATGGAGACATATTGAATGATACTTGCATAATCCCGCAATATTTGTGAGTTTTTGAAGCCTTATAATTGATTCATTGTGCATATCAATTCAAATTCTCTTCTGAGTGTATCTTGTGAATATAATGTTTTCTAGAACTTGCTTTTAAACCGCTTGAGACGATCATACGTGTTCAAATTTGGAGAAGACGGAGGCAAATAAAGATTTTACCACCATGATTAAATGGCCTTTGTCTTGATCGTGATTTGACCCCTAGATAGCCTTTTGAGCCTGAATTAGCCTATTTTCTTCATTAACATACATTCACTTACCCTTATGAACTTAGACACTATACCTACCCTTTTTCCTTGGAACTAGTGAGCTTGGATCTTGTTTATATTGATTTGTAACGAGGAGATGGTGGAAAACCATAAGTGTAGGGGAATTTCGTGTGATTTTAAGGTGGTTGAGAATTCAAAAAAAAAAGAAAAAGAAAAAGAGAAAAAAGAAAACGAGATAAAAGGAGTAGTAGGGACATGAAAAAAAGTGTTGTGATTCAAAGAATACAGGTTCTAAAGAATTGGGAGCATTATGAGTCTTTAAAGTAAGTTGAAAGCCAAAGTGATGAAATCTGCCCTAGAGTGATGGAAACGTGGTACTTAATAATGATGATCTATTTATGACATTTTTGAATGCTTTCTAGTTCTGAGGAAATTTTGTGATATCCTTTCTCTTCTTTCTTATGAAACTTTGACCCCTTAGCCCCATTACAACCATTTCAAAGACCTCCTGATCCTTTGACGTTCAGTTTTTGCTGTGGAGAGTGGGTGCACAAGCAAGCCTATGGTTTAAACTGTTTTCACAGGTGATTGAATGATTAGTATAGCTAGCACCACATTTAAATGAGTGAAAACCAGAGTGATACATTGTGAGAAGTAATACTATTTGTGCATTAACTCGAGGGTGGCATATTACACTTATACTTGGCTGATTATTCACACACACACTCAAAGTACGAATGCTATATAATCTTAATAACTCTGTGGCTTGTTTTTGAGATAAACGTGTGCTCTCCTTACTTTATTATGCCATATTGCCAAAAGGATCTCATTGTGGTGTCATTTAGTTAGTTTCGGCCGTTTCCCTTGAGATTCTACTAGGTTACATACTATTTTATTTTCCTAAGGGACTAGCAAAAGCTAAGTGTGGGGGAATTTGATAGGAACACTTTGTGAGATGTTTTTAATACCTTTCCTACCTTATTTAGCTTTGTAATTCTCTTAGTTTTATTATTTTGAGCTTAGTTTCTATTCTTAGTGTTTAGAGAGCTTGTGAACGTGGGAGTGGCAAAAGAAAGTGCAAAAATGAGTTTTCCTAGTTACTTTAGGAAATCTAAGTGGATCAAGAAAATAGTCTTATCATTCTAAGAAACTTTCTTAATTTGGAAACTTGCTGTTTTGATATCTTTCCTTTTCTAATTATGGAAACTTTCCTTATTTATTATTTTCTGATTTCTTTGTAGGGAATTTCCGTTTTGAAATTTCGGGAGGACCCAACAACCAGACTTAAAATGGTCATATCTTCTTGCACGCATCTCCAAATGGGCTGAAACTTATTGGGTTGGAAAGATGACGTCGTGAACTTCAATTTGGACCTAAGAAAGTCTCAAAAAAGATATCGTTTGAGCCTGTTATGATGGTCCTAAACCTAGTAGACTATTGCATCCGAATTTTCTTCCACTTTGGGCTTGGACCTTGCACCTTGCTTGGTTGACAAAAGTATTATGTGATTTTTGTTGGGCAGGCCCATGTTAGGTTGGACATACCCATGTCATTAATTTACCTTCTAAATAAGTCCCTCAAAAACCCTACTTTTTATTTCCAATTGTGTATAGCTCAAAACTCTAATTTCTCTCCTAATTTTGCATAAGCCAACCACTGATTTTTATTTCTCATCGTGCACAGCCAAAAACCCTAATTTCTTTACTAATTTTGCACAAGCTAGCCACCTATTATTTTCCTTCTAATTAAAAGCAGCCACAACCCTAATTTACATTCTAAACAAGCCTAGCCAGTCACCTCAATTGTCCTCCCACATGTGCACAGCCGTAACTCTAGTTTCTCTTCTATATATACAAAGCCGAAAACCTTTTTTAGTGGATATTTTTCTCATCATCTTTTCGGAGAGCTCTCTACTCCAACTCAAGAAGCAAGAGGCTGAAACACTCCACCTTTCCATCTCCAATTGTTAGCACATAAGGACTTCTCCAGATTGTGTTCTCCTTCATCGATCAGTCATAGCCGTGAGGATCATCACCATTAACATCTCAAGCTTCCTTGAGTGTGTTAAAGAAGTGTAACCCTTACGGCTATTCTTTTTAATTGTTTCAGACTTGGTTGTTATTGGATTAAAGAATATTGAGTTTGATTCTTATGTTGGAGTTTATTGTTAATTCAATGAGTTGTTTAATTTTCAGATTTATTGTTTTATGATTTCAAATTGTTCATGATATGTAGATATATGAATTCATGATCTCTATTACATATGTTGAATTTTCAGTTATGTTATATTGAAAACTTTGATATTACAAATCATTGAAGCCAATAATCGCACTTTCGATCACCTAATTGATCCGTAGTACGATTTAAAGTGGCAAAAGCTATGAATAATAGCCAATGTTCTGGAAATTGAATATTCTTTATCCACGTTGAATTTTCAGTTCTTTATCCATAATCGCACTTTCGATCACCTAATTGATCTGGAGTACGATTTTAAGTGGAAAAAGCTACAACTTTGATTTTGCAAATCATTGAAGCCATAATCGCACTTTCGATCACCTAATTGATCTGGAGTATGATTTAAAGTGATAAAAGCTATGAAAAATAGCCAATAGCCAATGGTCTGGGAATTGCATGTTCTTTATCCATGGACTTTTTCATAGGAGTAAGGAACAAGTTATTGAGTCATAATTCCTTTTTATCTTAATGATTTGCTTAAGTAATTGTAAGAATGCACTAAGTATTAACTTGATTGCATAAACAAAATAACTAGCTGATGAAGTTTTCCTAAGCTTAGGGATTATCTAAGAAGGAATTTATAAAATGCATGATCTCTTTAGGCTTGCACTTTGAGTCAATTCTGATAGAGGCATGAATTCATTGTCTACATTGAACTGATTTGATTAGTCATTTAATAAATTTTATTTTCTGAATTGTGAGAGAAAATGATCAAGTGTAAATAATTATTATTAAATTTCCTTCATATAATTCGAAAAAAAAATATATTAGATCATGAAAACCCCCTAATTTTGTGCAATATGTTAATAGATGAAGAATTATATTTGTTTATAAACTGCTAATTAAACCAACCAATCAAATTCATTTTTTTTAACGCTTTAGTATAAGAGTACCCGCAATCCCCAGCCAAGAACGATACCCTACTAATCACTTTACTACAATCTTCCACAGGGTTTTTTATTACCAAACAAATGGTCTATCACAAGCAACTCACACGCTCGGACCTGGAGACTTTAGGCTTAGCATGTGACAAGCAGCTCACACGCTCGGACTTGGAGATTTTGGGCCGAGCATGTGACAAGCAGCTCACATGCTCGGACTTGGAGATTTTGGACCGAGCATGTGACAAGAAGCTCACATGCTCAGACTTGGAGATTTTGGGCCGAGCATGTGAGAAGCAGCTTACATGCTCGGGCCTGGAGATTTTGGACCGAGCATGTGACAAGCAGCTCACACGCTCGGACTTAGAGATTTTAGGCCGAGCATGTGACAAGCAACTCACACGTTCGGACTTGGAGATTCTGGGCCGATTATGTGACAAGTAGCTCACACGCTCAGACTTGGAGATTCTAGGCCGAGCATGTGATAAGCAGCTCATACGCTCGAACTTGGAGATTCTAGGCCGAGTATGTGACAAGCAGCTCAGACGCTCGAACTTGGAGATTCTAGGCCGAGCATGTGACAAGCAGCTCACACGCTCGAACTTGGATATTTTTAGTTGGACTTTTGGACTTCTTCTCCGGGTTACTTAGGGCCTTTTATCCTTAGGCCTTTCTGGGCCTTTTTTTCTTCCTAGGCTTTTTTTTTTGGGCCATTTAGGGCTTCTTCTTTCTGGGCCCTTTAGGGCCTTTTATTCTTGGGCCCCTTAGGGCCTTTTCCTTTCTAGGCCCTTTAAGGTTTCTTCTTTTCATGGTGTCCAAATACATTAAATAAGGGGGGCTACTTTTTGGATGGCGGCGTGCATTTATTGGATTGCCTACTTTTTGCTTAAGGGAGAATGAACAACGCCTAGGGTATAGGAGGCATCGTACTTTTACAGCAGTTGGAACTTTGGGGAGACTAAACGGTGTCCTAGTGATATCAAGGGTCACGTCTCTTCAACTGTAAGGAAATTAGTGTTCTTGCTTTCTTACTTTGAGTTTTTGAGAGAAAAGGAAATTTCGAGAGTGCACGAAATTGGTTTGGAGATTTGGAAGAAGGTCTTAGGAGATTGCTTAGAGTCGACCGAGGTTCCTAGAAGAGCTTGAGGTTGGGTGGTACTCAGTGGAGAAGTTCTTACGGCGAGGAGACTGAGGCCGCAGACAGTAATCGTGAACAATTTTCTTGGTGAGTCCTTCTGTCCCTTACCATGTTTGAGCCTAGAATTAGTAGTGGTAGTGAGGACAGTGGGGATCTATCATGGGAGCTAGAGGAGGCCATAAGTGTCTTCTCTAGTGAGGACGAATCCTCAGTGGAGGTCGTTCCTCGGGAAGGCCGACTTGCCATGGTTCCCTTCATCCCTAGGGAACCATGACAAGTCATGAGGAAGAGGCCTCTTCTGACAGTGAGAACGAGGTTTATCAGATGTTGGCGAAGATCATGGGGGACATGGTGGTTGAGGAGAGGGAGCAATAGTCGTTCGCAGCTAACTTCGTATCCATCATTTTTGGGAAAGAGAAGCTTGTGACCCTCTCTGGGCCGCGTGCCTTATAAGCTGTGCATTTATGAGCAGCACATGAAGGCTGGGCTCAGGTTTCCCCTCCACCCTTTCTTCTGCACAGTGTTGAGATACTTTGGTATAGCACTGTGCCAGTTGGTGCCTAACTCGGTGCACCTCATCATGGCTTATATTGCCGTTTGCACGGAAGTGGGCGGCTTAATGAACATCAATGTCTTCAAGGCCCACTTCCAGATAAGCAAGCATGGGTAGACTAGGTGGGTGGTGGTCAGCTCGAGGGCTAAGAGGAGAGTGTTGAAGAAGAAGCCATCCTCACTAAAAAAATGGAAGAAATCGTTCTTCTTTGTTCGGAGTGCCGAGAGTTTCAAGTCCCTCTTTACTGTAGCTTGGACCATGCTGGCAAATGTAAGAAGTCACACTTCCTGCACCGAGAGTAAGAGACATTAAGGGAAATATTGGTCACGCTTTTAGATGTTGAAGTTCTTTACGACAACGAAGAGCTAGCAAGGCGCGACCTCTGCTTTGGCTGCCCGATGGCAGGTATGGAACACGGTAATCCCACCGTTTATCTCTTTTTTTTTTAGTTAATTTTATTCATTCCTCCATGTTTTGGGTATTAACGCTTTTCCCTTTTGTGTAGAGATAGAGTTGGCGGCTAAGTTGAAAGAGAGGGCCAGGAAGATGACCAAGGAGAGGAAGAGACCCGGCATCAGCCCAGGGTTCGAAGAAGAAGGCCCGGGTATCTTCTCTGGTTCCCTCATGGTGGAGAGTCCCTCGAGGCATTCTCCAGAGCCGAGGGTTTCACCGATGGCACTTCCACCCGAGCTTCCTCAAGGACCATCCTTGTCCAAAGGGGTACTTGCAGCCGTTGCCCCCTTCACGTCTTGGTGGGCACTGAAGGTTGATGATTCTGTCTTCGCTCACCCGATGGTAGCCCGATAGCACCTTATCATGGGGATCCCTTCCCGTGATATGTTGGAGCTCTCTCGAAAGCCCCTTAAAGGGCTTTACTCTGTAGCCAAGGCTCTAACTTCTCAGGTATATAGCCTCATTGGCCTTTTCCTTTGGTTTATTTTCTCTTGATTGTTTTTTCTAATGATAGTTTGTGCTTGTTTCAATCTGGTGTGCTCCTCAGTGTGCTGTCCTGTCGAAGCATGAACATGCTGGAGAAGCTGGGGAAGTGCCAGCAAAGGTTAGAAAAGAGCCAGGAGTCTATCCAGGTTCTCTAGACTTCTCTGAACGCAGTTAAAAGGGCCAGGGAGGAGGCGGCCAAAGAGAAGAACCTCCTGCGCTCAGTCAAGGACACCCTCAAAGTTGAGAGGGACCCAACCCTTGCTTCTTAGCGACGGGCAAGGGAGGAGGCTGCTGAGGCTGCATAGAAGGCCGTGGAGGAGGCCTTGGCCTTTTTTAGGGACTCTGAGTTGTTCAAGGAGTCCCTGATTGGGGAAGTCGGGGGGTAATTCCTCGAAGGCTTCTACGAGGCGAAGAGGAAATCGGAGACCCTCTTCCCCAGAGTTGACTTTTTGGCCTTGAGTTGGAGACTTTAGCGGAAAAAGATGGGGTTGCTGTTGGTGCTGAGGATGTCAAGGAGACTACTAGAGATGGGTTCGGGGAGGCACCCAAGGACGAGCCTCCCTGTGAAGAATAGGATAGCTTTTTTTTTTTTTTTTTATATGTTAGGGCTGATAGTGCCCATTTTTGTAACCGTACTTAATGAAACTTTAGTATTCGTGAATTTGAGCCTTTCTTATTTTCCTTTACGCTTTTTACAATTTATATTAATGAACCGAGACGGGTTAAACCCAGAGTCGGGTTATTGATAGAACTAGCGGAGGTTTCCCGCATTCCAAATGCGCAGGATAGGCTTGTAACTTAACTCCTCAAGCTCGAAGGTGCCGGCTCGACAAACTTTTTTGATCTAGTACGAACCTTCCCAGTTTGGAACAAACTTGCAGAGGTTTCCCACATTCCAAGTGAACGGGATAAGCTTGCAATTTAACTCCTTAAGCTCGAAGGTGCCGGCTTGATAAACATTTTTGATCCAGTATAAGCCTTCCCAGTTTGGAACAAACTTTCTCGTTTCCTAGGGATGAGGTCGTGTAGCCTAAAGTTTCTGTTTCGAACCCGTGAGTTGTTGTACCGGGCTGCCCTTTGTTGGTATGTGGTTAGGCAAATTTGGGCTCTATCTCGGGCTTCATCTATTAGAACGGCGTTCATTCGCAAGCCCTTCTCGTTGTCATTCTGTTTGAAGTGTTGCACGTGTACCGAGGGTAACCTGATTTCCTGATTCTGAGCCGTATACCATGAAGAATGAGGTTTCCCTTGTTGGGGCACGAGCAGTCGTCTGATATACCCAAAGGACATTAGGAAGCTGGTCGGCCTATCGTTTATCCGCTTCATCAAGTCTTCTCTTGATGTCTTGCAGAAGTGTTCTATTGGTCACCTCGGCTTGGCCGTTAGCCTATGAGTGTCTAACGGATGAGAACCAGTGCTCGATGTGGAGGTCTTCGCAAAACATCTTGAATCAGATACTATCAAATTGCTTGCCTTTATCGGTGATTAACACTCGAGGTATGACAAACCGGCACACGATAGACTTCCAGAAAAAGTTTCGGGTCTGATGGTCTGTTATGCTGGCTAGTGGCTTCACTTCGACCCACTTGGTGAAATAGTCGATGGCTACAATGAGATGTTTTCTTTATCCGGGAGTTCCAGTGAAGATGAGTATCTCCATTCCCCACATGGCGAAGAAGAGAGGGCACTTGATCGAGGTGAGAGGGTTGGCTAGTTGGTGGGGCACAAGAGAGTACTGTTGGCAGCTTATGCACTTTCGGACCAAAGCCACGGCGTCTTTCTTTATTCCGAGCCAGCAATACCCTTATTGAAGCACATTGAAGGCTAGGGCCCGGCCTCCGAGATAATTCTCGCATATTCCCTCGTGGACTTCCCAAAGAGCATAGTCAGTTTCAACTGGATTGAGACACCTCAGGTAAGGCGTGGTTAGGGCCCTTTTATATAGCTGTTCATCCATGACCGTGTATCAGGATGCGCCAGAGATTAGCTTTCTTGCCTCTTTTTTTTGTTCAGGGAGTTCCCCGTCTTTTAAGTACCGAAGGATTGGGTCCATCCATGTTTCTTCTTGCGTCACTGGCAATACCAAAGCTTCATCAATGCTCGATATGGTGAGGGTGTCAAGGTATACGGCTTGAGTTGGCTCGATATGTCGAGAAAAGGTCAACCAAGTTAAGGTGTTCGCTTTAGAATTCTCAGTCCGTGGGACGTAGATTATCCAGAACATCTTAAATCTGGTGGTGAGTTCCCTTGCTTTCTCAAGATACCAAGAAATTTTTTCTCCTCGGGCCTCGAATTCCCCCGTCATTTAACTTACCACTAATTGTGAATCATTGTATACGTCCAAGGTCTCGGTAGCTACTACTTTTGCCAGTTTAAGACCTGCGAGCAGGGCTTCATATTTTGCCTCATTGTTGGAAGCTTAGAATTCAAATATCAGGGTATATTCGACGACGAAACCGTCCGAGCTACAAAGGATAAGTCCTGCCCTACTCCCAACAATATTCGAGGATCTGTCCACAAAAAGAGTCCACCTCGGAGCTTGTTCATCTAGTTCCAAATTTGCTCCTTCATTTGGATCTATTGGGAGGGCCATTTCGATGATGAATTTGCTCCTTCTTTTTACCCTTAACCGCTTTTCGAGGGCGATACTTGATGTCAAACTCTTCGAGCTCCACAGACCACTTGACCATCCTCCCAGAGATATCGGGATTATAGAGGACCTGTCTCAAGGGCTGGCTCGTTAGGAGGACAATAATGTGTGCTTGAAAATAGGGTCAGAGTTTTCGCGCTGCAACTATGAGGGCGTAGGCTACTTTCTCTATCGGAGGATACCTTGTTTCTACTTCGTGGAGGATTTTGCTAACGTAATATATAAGTTTTTAGGTGCCTGCTTCTTCTCGGATCAAGACAGAGGCTATGCCACTTTATCCAGCCGATAGGTACAGGAACAGTTCTTCACCTTAGAGAGGTTTGGTCAAGAGTGGGGGTGAGCTCAGGTACTTTTTCAGCTCATCAAATGCTTCTTGGTAGTCTTCTGTCTAGACGAAATCCCTTGCCTTCCTGATGACCTTGAAGAAAGGGAGGCACCTTTCCGCGAATTTGGACATAAAGCGGTTCAGGGCTGTTATTCGTTCGATGAGCCGTTGCACTTCATTCATAGTCTTAGGAGGGGCCATATCGAGGATGGCTTTTATTTTCTCTGAGCTGGCTTCTATCCCTCTTTGAGTGACCATGAAGCCGAAGAATTTTCCTCCGGTCACTCCGAATGTGCACTTTGTCAGGTTTAACCTCATCTTGTGTTTGCACAATACTTCGAATGCCTCTTCGAAGTCTGAGTTATGGTTTCGTGCTTTGGTGCTCTTGACCAACAAGTTGTCCACGTAGACTTCCATGTTCTGCCCAATCTGCTCTCTAAAGATCTTTTTCACTAACCTTTGATAAGTTAAGCAGATTTTTTTGAGTTCAAAGGGCATAACTTTGTAGTAGTACAGTCCTTGACTGGTGACGAAGGCGGTTTTGTCTTGATCGGGTTCGTGCATAAGGATCTAGTTATATCTAGAATATGTATCCATAAAGGTGTGGAGCTCATGCCCCGAGGTAGCATCCACCAGTTTTGGGGTCGATTCCGGGCATATTTGACGCAGACCAGGCGAACAAGTCTTGGTTTTCCCTGAGGAATGAGAGGAGTGCATTCCTGTGGCTTTCCAAGAAACTAGATCCAATCTGAACCGTTCGGAAAGGATCCTCACTGAAGGGGGACCAACGTCAGCTCCTCCACGGGTCTCATTCTTGAAGTCTTTACTTTATCCCTGAGGTCTTCCAGCTCAAGGGGTAGGGTTTCAGTCTTCTTTCCTTTCTTAATGGCATTTAAATAGCAAGACCGAGAGGCTTGTTAGTCCTCTCTGACCACTTATTATAAGACGACGGTTGTTTGACTACCAAAAACATGGTTTGAACGGTAGTTATCTATGGTGCTGTTCCTGCGGTGACGGGGAGGACTATGCTTCTTTCTAGGAATACTGGGTTTCCACCGAAACCGTAGAGAGGAGTAGGGGTTGGTTCTAACCATTCGTCTTTTAGTTACATACATTGGAACGCATCATAGCATAGGATGTCCGCTGAGCTCCCGTTGTCTACTAGAATGCACCTCACTTCGTGGTTGGCCACTATGAGAGAGACTACCACCGCGTCGTTGTGTGGGATCCGTACTACCTCCAAATCGTCATCTGTGAAGGATATTACTAGGCTTAGCTTTCTCCGTTAAAGGGGACCGCTGACTAATGCCATAGTTTTGGCGTACACTTTGCTACTCTGCCTCGAGCTACCTCCGGCGTCCAGGTCTCCGCAGATTGTTTTGATTACCTTGGTCACTGCTACTTCTTGGTTTCTCTTACTAGGTCTTTCCTGCTCGGGCCTAGGGTTTTTCTAGGGTCCTGTCGCTCCTGTTGTAGAAGTGAAGAGTGTCCGGAATCCCCCTTGGCTGGGCTAGTGCCTTTCTTCCCCGAGACCCAGTGAGCTCTTTAAGGTGCCCCCAGCTGATAAGAACTTCGATTTACAGCTTCAAACTAATACATTCTTCGGTTTCGTGCCCGTGGCTCTTGTGGAATCAGCACCACTTTCTCTGATCCCCATTAAGGTACTGCGGCTTAGGAGGCCATTGGAGGACTAACCTATTCTGAAACTGCATTAAGATGTTGGTTCTGGATGCATTGAGAGGGGTGAAGCTGTCGAACCGGGTATGGGGCTTATATCTGCTTTCTTGATGAGGCCTCTTGGCTGTTCTTCCGTGGGGGACTAGGTCTTTTTTTTTTTTCTCTGTCTCTCATTTTCTTTCTCTTTGAAAAGCTTGATCATCCTCTACCAGTATATACTTCTCGGCCTGGGCCAAGACTTCGTTCATATCTTTAGGTGGACGCCTGGTAAGTTTAGAACTGAAGACCTCAGATCTCAGTCCGTTTTTGAACGCCAACATTTGGACATTGGGGTTGAGGTCTGGGATTTCCCAAGCAGCCGTGTTGAACCTAAATATGTAGGCATGAAGTCTCTCTCCTCGATGTTGGACGATATTGAATAGGCTCTCCGAGGTTTTCTTCAGTCCTTTACTGTTGAGAAAGTGAGAGGCAAATGTGTAACTAAGCTCCCTGAAGTTGCCAATACTTCCTGGCTTCAAGCATGAATACCATGTGTTGGCAGCGTTCTCAAGCGTTAAGGGGAATACACAACACATGATTGGATCAGAATGTCGATGTAGTGTCATGGTTGTTTTGTAATGTTGTAGGTGGTCTAGTGGGTCTATCGAACCATCATACACTTTGATTTGTGGCATTCTGAAGTTGGGTAGAAGCGGGGTTTTGAGGACATCCTGCGTGATATATATATATAAGTAAACTTTGAAACTTACGAATCAGCTGCTCAACACCAAAATGCAACAAAGCCTCCACGTTATTAGCAACCTGTAAAACATGCATTAACTTAGCAGCAGGTGTTGCAACCTACTGCCACGTGTTTTTTTTTAGAAAAATCTATTTTTTTCTTCTTTTTTTTTTCTTTTTCCTTCTTTTCATGCTGGACGCATCCAGATTTTTTTTCTTTTTCTTTTTCTTTGTAACTACGCCCCCACGCATCCAGTTTTTTTTTTCAAAAGAAATATTTTATTTAATACTAAATCCTTCGTGTAAATATATTATTTTAATTTCATGTCATATTTATTAAATTACTTCTTTACTCTTACTTTACGATTACGGGTATTACAGGTAAGTCCTCGGAGGAGGTTATCACTCAAGAGGGGCCACTAACAATGGTGCCCTATGTGCTTGGAAAAGAGGAGGAAGAGGACGAGGATTCTTGAGGAGTACATCGTGGACAGGACCTTGGTCGAGTTGATGGTGGAGGAGAGAGTTGAGTGGTCGTTCGCGGGGAACTCTATACCCAGCCAGCTAGAAGAAAGGGAACTCGAGGTCATCTGGAGGGTGTACCATATCCCTGAGGAGTACTTTCTCAAGCCAGTTAGGGTTGGAGAAAGGGCCTGTGATGTCCTCTCAAGTCTCAGGCCCTATGAGATATGTGTTTACGAGTAACACATGAGGGTTGGGCTCAAGTTTCCTCTCCATCTATTCTTCTGCACAGTGCTAAATTTTTTTAGCCAGCATGGGTGGGTCGTGATCAGCTTGAGGGCAAAGAGGAAGCTATTGAAGAAGAAGCCTTCCTCGATTAAGAAGTAGTTGAAATCTTTCTTCTTCGTCCAAAGTGAGAGGAGCTTCGAGGTTCCATTTTCTTGGAATCTGGACCGTGTAGGCAAGTTCAAGATGTCGCACCTCCTGCACCACAAGCAAGAGATGTTGAAGGCTATGGTGGTCGCGCCCCTAGACATGGACGTCTTGTATGATAACGAAGAGTTGACGAGGTGCGACCTCTACCCTTGCTGCCTCGAGAGAACCATAAAGAGCGGTAATCTCAGTGTTTATGCCCTACTTTTTTTCTTTATCTTTCTTTACGCTTTGCTTTACTTTTTTATGTTTTACCTCATACTCATACTTGTGTCTTTTGTTTGAGTAGAGATAGAGGCTACAACTAAGGCTAGGGAGTGGGCCAGGAAGATAGCCTAAGAGAATAAGAGGGTTACCCAAGTGGGTAAACAGCCCGCGCCAACCTTGGGTTCGAGGAATAGGATGTGGGCCCTCTCTCCCATTCTTATCGACGTAGAGAGCCTTTTTGAGCTCTCCCTTGAGCTGAGGGTTGTCTCGACTGCACCTCAGCCTGAGCTGACGCAGGATCCATCTTCGTCTTGAGGAGCTTATTCTGCGGTCGAGGTCTTTACTCTCAACTGAGGTTTAAAAATCGACGACTCGGTCTTTGCCCATCCTCAGGTAGCTCAGAAGCACCACGTCTTGGGGATCCTGCCTCACAACATGATTGAGCTTTTGTAGAAGCCGATCGAGGGGCTCTACTCGGTAGTTAAGGCCCACCTCTTGGGTAAAAGTTATCATTTTTCTATTTCCTTGAGTTTCTTCCACTTCCTGTAGCTAATGATTCTTTATTTTGTTCCAGTCGGGTGTGTTGCTTGGGGTGCTATCACGCCGGTGTCTGGATATGGCCAAGAAGCTGGGCCGGTGCTAGCAAAAGCTGGATGAGAGCTGTGAGCTCATTCAGCAGCTACAGGTGTCCCTTGAGGGGGTCAACCGGGCTAGGGTCGAGGCCATGTTGGAGAGGGATGCTCTACACCTGGAGAGAGACGTTGCAGTGGCCTTGGAGCAGCAGTTGAAGAAGGAGGCGACAGAGGCCGTTAAGAGAGCCGTGGAGGAGGCTTTGGCCACCTTCAAGGACCTAGCCTCCTACCGAGAGGCCGTTGAGGAGGAGGTCGACCAGCAGTTCTTTGAGGGCCTTTAGGAGGCCAAGAAAAAAGTTGAGGCCATCTATCCTCATGTAGACTTTTCAGCCCTCGATCTAGGTGTCTCAGAGGACGATGGCAGAGCTGTTGCCGGTAGGCATGGCAAGGAGGAGAAGGTGGCTCAGCTAGGTGGTGAGGCGGAGGCTGTGTCTGAAGGAGAGGCCACCCATGAGAACTTTACTTTTTTTCTTTCTTTTTCTTTATAAGCCAGGGTTAATAGCGCCCTTATGTAATTATATAGTTTAATGAAATTCTTGGCTTTCTTTTTTCTTTAACTCTTTGTTCCTTAGTTTCAATTGCATTTGGGTTTTGATATTTCAATCTTTATTAACAGTCGAGGCACTTCGTGAGTTACACTTGGGGGCACACTATTGGTAGAATTTGCGGAGGTTTTCTACATTCCAAGTACGATGGACTGGTTTGCCGCCCAACTCCTCTAGTTCAAAAGTTTTGGCCTGGCATACTCTCTTGATGCGATATGGGCCTTCCCAGTTTAGGACAAGCTTCCCCATCTCTTGAGGACAAGATACTTCATTTTTTCGTAGACCGAGGTTGTGTAACTTAAAGCTTCTACTTCGGATCCAAGAGTTGTAGTATTGATATGATCCATGCCAAGAACTAAGAAATTTATGGATTAAGAAGACCTCCAAGATCGTCTAGAAGCAGATTTATGTGAGACCGCGACCTGTTGCTTATATTGAAGCAAGAACCTTGATATAATGAAGACGCCACAATCAATTATGGAAGGATTGATTGATAAGTCGAAGATGAATGCCACGGAAACTCCGATACGTTCAGAAGTTCTAAAAGAACTAAAGAGAAATTTCTCTCCAAAAGTATGAATCAAATCTGAATTCTGTTATTCCAAAAGCCAATGGCTATTTAAATACATAAGAATTCGTAACCAATTAGAAAAAGGAAAACAAAGAAATAGGAAATAAGCCTAAACAGAATTCTAGTAGGAATAGGAAACTATGAAATAGGAAATAAACCTAAATAGAATTTTGGTCACCTAAAATCTAAATAAAGAAAGTACCTAACTTAGCATGCAAGCCTTATAATGCAATAATTAAATTCATAAGGAAACAATTAAGAAAAGGTGCAAAGTGCAAGCCCAAAGTGGAAGAAGAATCGGAATCAACAGCCTACTAGATTTAGGCCTATCATAGTAGGCCCAAACGATATCCTTTTTGGAACTTTTTTAAGTCTAAATTAAAGTTCAAGACGTCATCTTTCCATCCCAATAAGTTTCAGCCCATTTGGAGTTGCAGGCAAGAAAATATGATCATTTTAATTCTAGTTATTGGGTCCTCCCGAAATTCCAAAGTGGAAGTTCCCTTGAATCATGGAAACTTATCGTTGTGGATCATGTATAGCATCATCCTTAGGCCCCCAAAGATGTTTCTTATCCCAAATGTGTTGAATAAACTAATTAAGAGTTTTCTTGAACCGTTTAGCTCGGGTCCTTATAACTGGACCAATTGGAACTTGAATAAACCGTTTAGCTCGGGCCATTGTAACTTGACCAATTGGAACTTGAATAGGATCCATCTCCCATTTGTTAGCCATATCCTCATCATTCCCCTCCTCTTGAAAAGGATTTTTCCTCAAATCATCACCTACATCAAAAGGGCGTAAATCAGAAACATTAAAAGTGGTATTAACATTGTACTCACTTGGTAAATCCAATTTGTATGCATTGTTATTGATGCGCTCAAGGACTTGAAAATGAGCATTAGTTAATTTTTCTTTGATCAATTGGAACCCCTTCTCTTGCTCGTCTCCCCATTTTAATCCAACGTTCTTCTTGATGTCTTCGATAAGCGGTGCAGCAATACTGCTAAAGTCTTTCATTAACCTCTTGTAAAAACTAGCAAGTCCATGAAAACTACGAACTTAACCTACACTCGTGGGACTTAGGCATTCTTTAATTGCACGGATCTTCTCATCATCAACCTGTATTCCTTGTGCACTCACAACAAAACCAAGAAACACAAGCTTATCGATGCAAAAAGTGCACTTCTTCAAGTTAGCAAACAACTTTTCTTTTCCAAGCAGATCCAAAACTGATTTGAAGTGTACAACATGATCATCTAAGTTTGTGCTATAAATGAGAATATCATCAAAGTAAACAACAACGAATCTGCTTATAAAAGCTCGCAAAACATGGTTCATTAATCTCATGAAGGTACTTGGTGCATTTGTTAGTCCAAATGGCATAACTAACCACTAATGTAAACCATATTTTGTTTTAAAAGCAGTTTTCCATTCATCACCCTCTTTCATTCTTATTTGATGATATCCACGTTTTAAATCAATTTTACAGAATACACATGCACCATGCAATTCATCTAGCATATCATCTAAACGAGGAATAGGATGTCGATACTTTACCGTTATATTATTGATTGCTCGGCAATCAACGCACATTCCCTACGTCCCATCCTTTTTAGGAACTAAAATCACCGGAACAGTACATGGGCTCATGCTTTCTCTTATGTACCCCGTTTCCATTAATTCATTAACCTGCCTTTGTAGCTCCTTTGTCTCTTCGAGATTGCTTCGATAGGCTGGTCGGTTTGGAATTGTAGCACCGGGAACGAAATCAATTTGATGTTCAATTCCTCGAATAGGAGGTAAGCCATGTGGAATCTCCTTGGGAAATATATCATCAAACTCCTGTAAAAGAGAAACTATAGAACTAGGCAAAGATGAGTCAAATTGGTTAGTGTTTAACACCTCTTTGTACAAAAGTACAATCATTAGCTAATTTAAAATCATCGCTCTTTTTATTTCACTCGTTCTTGCATAAAAATTTGTTTTTCTCTCAATGGCCGAATCAGCTCTCTTATTTTCTATCTCAATTTTTTCAGTCTCTCTCATTTTCTCTTTTTGGTTTTCATTCGTTCTCTTTTTCTCACTCTTTCATTTGCTCACTCTCTTTTTGTAACCTCACTTGATCTTCATAAACTTGCTTTGGTGTCAAAGGAACTAGAGTGATTGTTCTTTGATTTCTTACAAACAAATATTTGTTGGTGAAGCCATCATGCTTAACACACCGATCGAATTGCCATGGCTGGCCTAATAACAAGTGTCCAGCTTGCATCGGAACTACATCACACAAAACTTCATCTTCATATTTTCCAATACGAAAGGAAACTAACACCTGTTTGTTCACCTTCAGTTCACCACTATTATTGAGCCATTATAACTTGTAAGGCCGAGGATATTTAATCGTTGGCAGCCCTAATTTCTCAACTATTGTAGTGCTAGCAATGTTAGTACAACTACCTCCAACAATAATCATACTACATACCTTATTTTGTATGTGGCATCTAGTATGGAAGACATTTTCTCACTGCACTTCGTCAACTTCTTTGATTTGCACACTTAGAGTTCTCTTTGCAACCAACAATTCTCCTTGGGCAGTGTATTCCTCATCACTCGCATCCTCCAATGGAGGCATAGATTTGGTATCTTCTTCACCCTCGGTTTCAATTTCACCATTATCTCGCAATACCATAACTCTTTTGTTCGGACATTGGCTTGCTATATGACCCCTGCCTTGGCATTTAAAACACTTAATATCACGATTTCTAGTGGTGGAAGAGTCAGTTTTACCTTGATTTCCATGGCTGGTAATTTCTTGCTTTTGCTCAGTTTTGGGCTTCCCCGTGGCTTGCTTCACAAAATTCGGCCTCCAAGATGAACCCAAGTTAGGGTTTTGTCGTGTATTGTTGCCTCTCCTCTTGAGTTGGTTCTCATTTTTGACAGCCATGTGCACCATATCTTCCAACTCCACATAATGATGCAACTCCACCGAATTAGCAATTTCCCGGTTCAAACCAGCCAAGATCCTAGCCATAGTAGCCTCTCGATCCTCTTCTACATTTGCTCAGATCATAGCTATTTCCATCTCTTTATAATAATCCTCCATACTCCGACTACCTTGTGTAAGACTTTGCAATTTTTGGTACAACTCATAGAAGTAATGGCTTGGAACAAACCGTTTCCTCATCACAGTTTTCATCTCCTCCCAAGTCTTTATTGGATGCTCTCTATTTCTCCTCCTGTTCAACACTAGTTGATCCCACCAAATGATCATATAGTCAAAAATTTCAATGGCCGCAAGTTTAACCTTTTTAAGCTCGAAATAATTATGACAATCAAACACTAGTTCTATCTTCTTCTCCCACTCAAGGTAAGCTTCAAGATCGTTTTTGCCTTGAAACGATGGAATCTTCATCTTAATACTACCCAAGTTATTGTCTTCCCGATTCCTAGCTTCTCTACCTCAACCACCAAATCTCCTATGGCTAACAACTGATTCCCGATCATCTTCTTCATCAAATCCATTCCCATAATACCCTTCATCTTCAACTCTCTCTCCCCTAGGTTGAACTCTCTCCCTCCTATACACATTAGGAGTGTTTTGTTGCTACCCCACATGTGCATTCTCTACCCGATCTATCCACTCATGAACCTGTTCCATCTCCGTTCACAATACTCTTCTCATCTCACCCATTAAAGCCTCCATAAGCAACTTCGGATCACCTTCTCCCGACGTATCTCCGGAATTATTTTCATTCTTGTCGTCTGACATGTTTACTGCAAAAACAATGTTAGAAGAAAAAAAAAAGGACCTCACACACTCCTTCACGTGTTTCACTCAAAGAATGAGTCACTCAATTTCACTCGTGTTTTCACACAAAAATTAGATTGGCTTTTCCCCTCTTATATACTCACCACTCTTGCCTTTTTCCACTCGTAATAATCCTCTATAGGTTCTTATCAAACTAACCGAAAAAGTATCAAAGTTTTCAGCAATAATTCACCAATAACTCACAAAGAAATTCGCATTTAAAGGCTAGAATACAAGGAAACAAAGATGAGAAATTGAAATAAGAATTGAAAGGATTGAATCTAAATATTACGCACTTTTTTCACGTTTGTTTTTTTCTAAACTGGAAATTTGTTCTTTTTTTTTCAATTTTGTTTTTTTTTTCACTTTTTTTTTTTTTATGAATCAAAACAAAAGATAAGAAAACCTACAACTAGAAGGCTCTGATACCAACTGATATGATCCACGCCAAGAACTAAGAAATTTATGGATCAAGAAGACCTCCAAGATCGTCTAGAAGCAAATTTATGTGAGACCGCGACCCGTTGTTTATATTGAAGCAAGAACCTTGGTATAATGAAGACTGAGACCGTGACCCGTTGCGTAAATTGAAGCAAGAACCTTGGTATAATGAAGACACCATAATCAATTATGGAAGGATTGATTGATAAGTCAAAGATGAAAGCCACGGAAACTCCGATAAGTTCAGAAGTTCTAAAAAAACTATAGAGAAATTTCTCTCCAAAAGTATGAATCAAATCTGAATTCTCTTATTCCAAAAGCCAATGGCTATTTAAATACATAAGAATTCGTAACCAATTAGAAAAAAGAAAACTAAGAAATAGGAAATAAACCTAAATAGAATTCTGGTAGGAATAAGAAACTATGAAATAGGAAATAAACCTAAATAAAACTCTTGTAACCTAAAATCTAAATAAAGAAAGTACCTAACTTGGCATGCAAGCCATATAATGCAACAATTAAATTCAGAAGGAAACAATTAAGAAAAGGTGCAAGGTGCAAGCCCAAAGGGGAAGAAGATTCGGATGCAACAGCCTGCTGGATTTAGGCCCATCATAACAGGCCTAAACGATATCCTTTTTGGAACTTTCTTAGGTTTAAATTGAAGTTCAAGATGTCATATTTCCATCCCAACAAGTTTCAGCCCATTTGAAGTTGCAGGCAAAAAGATATGACCATTTTAATTCTAGTCATTGGGTCCTCCCGAAATTCCAAAGTGGAAGTTCCCTTGAATCATGGAAACCCATCCTTGTGGATCATGTATAGCATCATCCTTGGGCCCTCAAAGATGGTTCTTAGCCCAAATGTGTTGAATAAGCCAATTGAGAGTTTTCTTGAACCGTTTAGCTCGGGCCTTTATAACTGCACCAATTGGAACTTGAATAAACTGTTTAGCTCGGGCCCTTGTAACTTGACCAATTGGAACTTGAATAGGATCCATCTCACATTTGTTAGTTGTGTCCTCATCAAGTATCTAGCTCTGCTAGTAGGTTGCTAACCGTATATGGGCCTTATCCCGAGCTTCGTCAATGAGATCAATGTTCAACCGTAGGGCCTCTTCGTTGTTAGCTTGCTCAAAGTTCTATACTCGTAACGAGGGCACCCCGACTTATAAGGGGATTACCGCTTTGGAGCCATATACCATGAAGAAACGGTTTTCCCACATGTGTCCGAGCGGTGGTTCGGTAGGCCTAGAGTACATTCGAAAGATGATTGGTCCATTGCTTATCAACTTTGTCTAGTATTCTCTTGATGCCTTACAGAAGTGTCCTGTTGGTCACCTAAACCTACCTGTTGGCCTGTGGATACACAACGGATGAGAATCGATGCTTGATGCGGAGCTCTTCGCAGAATGCCTTGAATCGGGCGCTGTTGAACTCTTTACCGTTATTAGTGACTAGTACTCGTGGTATACTGAACCGGCACACTATGAACTTTCAGACGAAACTTTGGGCTTGGTGATCCGTTATGTTGGCTAGTGGCTCTGCCTCCACCCACTTAGTGAAGTAGTCTATTACTACTATGAGATATTTTCTTTGACCAGGCACCCCAGTGTAGGGACCAAGGAGTTCCATTCCTTACATGGCGAAGAGAAGTGGGCTCGTGATCGAGATAAGAATATTTGCGAGTAGATAGGGCATGTGGGAGTACTGCTGGTAGCTTCTGCATTTCTTAATTAATTCCATGGCATCTTTATGTATTTTAGGACAGTAATATCCTTGGCGGAGCACTTTAAAGGTTAAAGCTCGTCTTCTTAGGTGATTTTCGCATACCCCTTTGTGAACCTCCCAAAGAGTGTAATTGGCTTCTGTGGGCCCGTGACACCTTAGGTAAGGTGATGAGGACACGACTAACAAATGACATCTTCCTATTCAAGTTCCAATTGGACCAGTTATAAAGGCTCGAGCTAAAAGGTTCAAGGAAACTCTCAATGGGCTGATTCAACATATTTGGGCTAAGAACCATCTTCGGGGGCCCAAGGATGATGCTATACGTGATCCACAAGGATGAGTTTCCATAATTCAAGCTTTAGAATAATCCAGCAACTCAAGATGGTGAATTAAAATCTTAGTTTCCCAAAATTGGAGACTTACTCGTTTTGATTGGCTCATCAAGGAAAATGGCAGGCTGCAATTTTACTTATTACCTTTTTTTTAATTGTTTCCTTATTAATTTAATTACTAAATTATAAGGCTTGCATACCAAGTTAGGTACTTTCCTTATTTGGATTTTAGGTTACCAGAATTCTATTTAGGTTTATTTTCTATTTCGTAGTTTTCCTTTTTTCTAATTGGTTACGAATTCTCATGTATTTAAATAGCCATTGGCTTTTTGGAATAAGACAATTCAGATTTGATTCATACTTTTGGAGAGAAAATTCTCTTTGGTTCTTTTAGAACTTCTGAACTTATCAGAGTTTCTGTGACGTTCATCTTTGACTTATCAATCAATCCTTCCATAATTGATTGTGGCATCTTCATTATACCAAGGTTCTTGCTTCAATATAAGCAACAAGTCGTGGTCTCAGTCTTCATTATACCAAGGTTCTTGCTTCAATATAAACAACGGGACGCGATCTCACATAAATCTGCTTCTAGACGATCTTGGATGTCTTCTTGATCCATAAATTTCTTAGTTCTTGGCGTAGATCATATCAGTTGGTATCAGAGCCTTCTAGTTGCAGGTTAGCTTATCTTTTGTTTTGATTCATAAAAAAAAATGTGAAAAAAATGAAATTGAAAAAAAAAACGTATTTCTAGTTTAGGAAAAAAAAACGTGAAAAAAGAAGTGCATAATATTTAGATTCAATTCTTGTTTTAATTTTTCATCTTTGTTTCCTTAGAGCCTTTAAATCTGAATTTCTTTGTGAGTTATTGGTGAATTATTGCTGGAAACTTTGATACTTGTTCGGTTAGTTTGATAAGAACCTATAAAGGATTATTACGAGTGGAAAAAGGCAAGAGTGGTGAGCACATAAGAGGGGAAAAGCCAATCTGATTTTTGTGTGAAAACACGAGTGAAATTGAGTGACTCATTCTTTGAGTGAAACACATGAGGGAGTGTGTGAGGTATTTTTTGTTCTTTTTTTTTTCTAACTTTGTTTTTGCAACAAACATGTCAAACAACAAGAACAAAAATAATTCCGGAGATACATCAGGAGCGGGTGATATGATCCACACCAAAAACTAAGAAATTAATGGATCAAGAAGACTTCCAAGATCGTCTAGAAAGCAGATTTATATGAGACCACAACCCGTTGCTTATATTGAAGCAAGAACCTTGGTATAATGAAGACGCCACAATCAATTATGGAATGATTGATTGATAAGTCGAAGATGAATGCCACGGAAACTCCGATAAGTTCAAAAGTTTTAAAAGAACCAAAGAGAAATTTCTCTCCAAAAGTATGAATCAAATCTAAATTTTCTTATTCCAAAAGCCAATGGCTATTTAAATGCATGAGAATTCGTAACCAATTAGAAAAAGGAAAACTAAGAAATAGAAAATAAACCTAAATAGAATTCTGGTAACCTAAAATCCAAATAAGGAAAGTACCTAACTTAGCATGCAAGCCTTATAATTCAGCAATTAAATTAATAAGGAAACAATTAAAAAAATAATAAGTAAAATTGCAGCCTACTATTTTCCTTAATGAGCCAACCAAAACGAGTCAGTCTCCAATTTTGGAAAATTAAGATTTTAATTCACCTTCTTAAGTTGCTGGATTATTCCAAAGCTTGAATTATGGAAATCTATCCTTGTGGATCACGTGTAGCATCATCCTTGGGCCCCCAAAGATGGTTCTTAGCCCAAATGTGTTGAATCAGCCCATTGAGAGTTTCCTTGAACATTTTAGCTCGAGCCCTTGTAACTGAACCAATTGGAACTTGAAGAGGATCTGCATCCCATTTGTTAGGCGTGTCCTCATCATTTCCCTCCTCTTGAAAAGGATTTTTCCTTAAATCATCACCTATATCAAAAGGGCTTAAATCAGAAACATTGAAAGTGGCACTAACATTGTACTCACCTGGCAAATCCAATTTGTATGCGTTATCATTGATGCGCTTAAGGACTTGAAAAGGCCCATCTCCTCTAGGAAGTAACTTTGAACGCCTTTGTGTCGAAAATCTTTCTTTCCTCATGTGTAACCAAACCCAGTCTCTAAGTTGAAAAATTAGCTGCCGGCGACCTTTGTTAGCTTGTTTTGCATATTATTCCGTTTGCCTCTCAATGTTTAGTCTTGCTTTCTCATATATCTGCTTAACAAATTCAGTCTTTTTTTTTCCATCCAAGTTAGCACGTTCCGACATAGGTAATGGTGTTAAATCCAATGGAGTTAAAGGATTAAAACCATAAACAATTTCAAATGGTGAAAATTTAGTAGCAGAATGAACAGTATGATTATAAGCAAACTCAACATGTGGTAAACACTCTTCCCAAGTTTTGATGTTCTGTTTAATAATAGCCCTTAACAAAGTAGATAAAGTTTTATTCACTACTTCAATTTGACCATCAGTTTGTGGGTGACAAGTAGTAGAAAATAATAGCTTAGTCCCTAACTTACACCACAAAGTCTTCCAAAAGTAACTCAAGAACTTAGCATCTCTATCCAAAACTATTGTTCTAGGCATACCATGTATTATTACAATTTCTCTAAAGAACCAATTAGCAACATTGGAAGCATCATCAGTTTTGTGAAATGGAATAAAATGTGTCATCTTAGAAAATCTATCCACAACCACAAAAATTGAATCTCTACCACCTTTAGACCTTGGTAAACCTAACACAAAGTCCATCAAAATATCTATCCAAGGCTCACTAGGAATGGGCAGTGGCGTGTATAAACCATGAGGTTACACTCGAGATTTTGTTTGCCTACATGTGACACATCTACCACAAATTCTCTCAATATCTCTTTTCATGTGTGGCTAATAGAAGTGTTCTTGTAAAACGACTAAGGTCTTAGCAACTCCAAAGTGACCCATTACACCTCCTCTATGGGATTCCCTTACTAACAAATCACGCAAAGAGAAATTCGGTACACACAACTTATTCTCCCGAAATAAGAATCTCTCATGCCTAAAGAACTTACCCACTGTGATGTGATCCTCACAATGGTTGTGAAACACGTCAAGCAATAATGATTCGATTCCCGGATCGCCCAAATACAGATTCAAACAAAAGGATTATTGACCCATTGTTTAGTGAAACAAGAACCAATAATATCAAGGAAGATAAGGATTATTGACCCGTTGCTTATAAAATAAACAAGAACCAATAATATCAATTGAGTTTGAAACGTTACAAGCTGGTATACTTGTTCGTTTGCTGAGAGTTCAATGAAGAACCAAGGAGAAAAACTTCTCACTGAATTATATGTCCACCAAAAACTGAAACTCATATGGTGTGAACCTCCCTTTAAATAGGGCTAGGGTTGTGTTCTAGAAAAGGAAAAACTCTTACTGGAAATAAACTACAGAACATCAAAAAGGAAACTGAATAAAATTAAAACTAACACTATCGAAAAAATAGGAAAGTTGTCCAATTCTTGTGCTCCACTCCAAGCTGGCGCTAACCTTTCCTATTGGGCTTTTTGTGCTTGCTTCAACACTGTAGCTCGAGATTTCAACCCAAGAGGGGGGGTGAATTGGGTTTTTAAAAACTTTTTGCGGAATTAACACAAGTTTATAAAAACAGATAAGCAGTAGACAATTAATACAAGTAAAGTGCTGTAAATAAAGAGTTTAAAGAAAGAGGATGCAAACACGATTTATAGTGGTTCAGCAATATCAGATTTGTTCCGACCCTACGTCCACTCTCTTCAAAGAACACCTTGAAGTAATCCACTAGGAAAACTTAGTCGCACAACTTAGCCGGGTGTTGTACAAACCGTACACAAGCAAATTACTGGAGTTGCTTAAACCGAACAATCCTCTTCCTTTCGGAAGTTTTCCCTTCCTCTCGGAAGTAATCCCTTTACAAAGATGGTGTAAAGTAAAATGTAGAGAGACAACAAATGAAAGCTTATTACAACAGAAATGTCTCTCTTTCAAAGTAAAGCTTGAAGAAATGGCTCAACAAGATTATTTCAAAGCTTTTTGTGTTTCAAGAGTATATAAACTTGATTACGTGAAATCAACTCTTTTTGAATATTTGCAGCTTGTTATTGAATGTTTAACTGAATGGGTTTATATAGTAATCAATTAATATGACCGTTTATGACTTTAATTTGAAAAATGTTTACTTTAAAATGTTCAGATTTGGAGTCCAACGGTCATATTTTTGAACTACCAGTCGACTGGATCGAGATACCAGTCGACTGAGTTCACTTGAAAAATACTCGTTTTCAGACCTTCTGGGTATCCAGTCGACTGGGGACTTTCTGTCCATTTTACCAGTCGACTGGGTTGATTCATCCAGTCGACTGAAAACTTACTGGTCAAAGTACCAGTCGACTGGGTTATTTCATCCAGTTGACTGGGTACCTTCTGACCTACATACCAGTCGACTAGTATATGTACCCAGTCGACTGGGTTGTTTTTCAATCCAGTTTTTCTTCTGTTTTTCATTAAAAAAACATTTAAAAATAATGGTTTTAGAAAAACCTTTTGTGTTCGAGCTATTGAACAGGCTAATATAATGTATGAGTGAGACTTACATTGGTTCTAAACCTTAAGACCTATACTAGATCTTTAGTCTTCACTTGATACTTGATTTGGTTCGAGTTTTTGCACTTTGTTCCTTGGTTGAATGTGTTTGATCCTTAATACAACTTAGTTTAAACATGTTAGTTAAATAACAGTTGTGTTTTGCCATCATTAAAATACGGGCGAGGGTCAACAATCTTCCCATTTTTGATGATGACAAAACTAATAATGTAAAAACAGTTTTAAAAACTAAGTGTCAGGATTTTACAAAAATTTGGACAGAGTCTCCTCTGTTTTTCGAGTAAAACCACTCTGTAAACAAGCAAACACAGTTTATATTTCTTTCAACCAATCCAGAATCAAACCCAACCAATCAATAAACATTTTTACAAAGTTATGGAGCAATGCTCCCCCTAAATCTATGCATTGGTTGCGTTTACTTAGATTTTCTCGTTTTTCTCATTTTTCTCTCCCGTTTTGACAACAGCAACCAAAGGGGGCATAACATAAAAAATAAGCTACTTAGCCAATACAATCAAATAGAGTATAAGAAAATAAAGTTGTTCGCGAATATTTGGCTTCATTCGAATTTTAGAAGCCTTCCCGAGAAGAACCGAAAGTTTTCAAGCGTATAAGCATTTTATAACAGTTTTAGTGACCAAACAGAGTTTTAAAACAGTGCTAACATATCACAAATAGCGTAAATAAATGCAAGAAATATGGCTAATAGTAATATATCATCGTAGAGAAAAAGTTAATACAATCAGGGCTTCACAGAGCCATAACTAAGAAAAAAAATAGTACATGAGATGTCCGTGCTATGTGATAAGAACTGGAAAAACGCTAAGTACAAACAAAAGATAGAGACTCAAGGTGCGGGAGAGTCCGAACTATCACAAAGAAGTTCCCTAATCTCAGCTAGGGAACCCTCAGTGTGCTCTCGATGTAACTCGAAGTCGTCCCGTAGGTGGTCTATGAAGGAGCTCAGTCTCTGGTAATCAGACTGTATGGACTGAAAACTGGACTCATTTTGAAGAAAAAAGAGTTTTTGGGAAAAATAGATTTTGCCAAGAATAAGAGATTTTAACCGTAGAAAGTAAAAAATCTCTTTAGGGATAAGTAGATCGGTGTGTTTAGATGAAGTTTGGATGATTTTTGGATCAAAATAGTGAATTTTTCTAGAGAGAGAAAATTTTGAAGCTTGAAAATGGCGTAAAATTTCAGAAAAATGAACAGTCCTATTTATAATATCTCGTTACCAGTCGACTGGGTCGAGTTACCAGTCGATTGGGTCCCATTGAGAAGATGAACAGTTTGCATACCAGTCAACTGGATAAACTTACCAGTCGACTGGATAAACTGACAGTCATTTACCAGTTGACTGGAGATCAAGGATTTTTCAAAAAATAGCGCCAAACAGGGATTCGACCTAATAGACGACTGGAGAAAACTTACCAGTCGTTTGGAATATTTGGCAGAGAGTTACCAGTCGACTGGATCTGAGGTACTAGTCGACTGGAATATCTGGCAGTGACTTACCAGTCGACTGGGTCACATGTACCAGTCGACTGGACCCTTAGTAAAAATTTTCAGACTTGAATTTTTAGCACGAATTTGTTTATCTATGACATTTTTGAGTGAGAGAAATATTTAAACAATGATTAATATTCTTTCACTTAATGTCAAATATGCAAATGATGAAATGAGATGCAATCAAACATTCAGTTTATCAAAATCAAGCAATCTCATCAACGTTCTAATCTTACAAAAACTAGCTTCACTTAAGGGTTTTGTAAGAATATCAGCTATTTGATCTTCTGAATGTATGAATTCTAATCTTATATCACTTTTTTTAGCATGGTCTCTTAGGAAATGATGTCTAATCTCTATATGCTTGGTTCTAGAGTGCTGAATAAGATTTTTGGTTAGGTTGATGGCACTAGTATTATCACAAAATATAGGAATATTTTTTAGACTCATGCCATAGTCTTCTAGTTGTTGTTTCATCCATAATACTTGGGCACAACAACTGCCAGCTGCTACATATTCCACCTCAGTGGTTGATAATGCAACGGAATTCTGTTTCTTGGAGAACCAAGAAGTTAACATAGCACCTAAGAATTGGCATGTTCCACTTGTGCTTTTTCTATCTAACCTACATCCAGCAAATCAGCATCTGAATATCCTACTAGCTCAAAAGATGATTCTCTAGAGTACCATAATCCTATGGTCTGGGTTCCTTGTAGATATCTAAGGATTCTTTTTACTGCAACTACATGTGATTCCTTAGGATTAGACTGAAATCTAGCACACATGCATACACTGAACATTATATCAGGTCTACTTGCAGTCAAATAAAGTAAAGCACCTATCATACTTCTATAATATTTAGAATCTACAGTTTTACTTCCTTCATCAAGATCAAGTTTAGTAGTTGTGCTCATAGGTGTTCCAATTGGCTTTGAGCTTTCCATCCCGAACCTCTTTAGTAGGTCTTTGATGTACTTTTGTTGATTGATGAAGATACCTCCTTTTAATTGCTTGATTTGCAGTCCAAGGAAGTAGGTAAGTTCTCCCATCATGCTCATTTCAAATTCACCTTGCATGCACTTTGCAAACTCTTAACACATAGATTCATTAGTAGCATCAAATGTAATATCATCAACATATATTTGAACTATCAAAGTGTCATTTTTGTGAGTTTTTGTGAAGAGAGTTGTATCTATTCTACCTCTTACAAAATCATTATCAATCAAAAATTTACTTAGTCTTTCATACCATGCTCTTGGAGCTTGCTTCAACCCATATAGAGCTTTAAAAAGCTTGTATGCATGATTTGGAAGACTAGGATTTTCAAATCCAAGAGGTTGCTCAATATAAACCTCTTCTTCTATAAAGCCATTTAAAAATGCACTTTTCACATCCATTTGAAATAGTTTAAATTTATTAAAACATGCAAAGGCTAGTAACATTCGAATGGCTTCTAATCTAGCTACGGGAGCATAGGTTTCATCAAAATCTATTCCTTCCTCTTGATTATATCCCTTAGCAACTAGTCTAGCCTTATTTCTAGTTACTATACCATTTTCATCCATTTTATTTCTATATACCCATTTAGTTCCAATAATTGAATGATATTTAGGTCTTAGAACTAGTTTCCAAACATTGTTTCTCTCAAATTGATTTATCTCTTCCTGCATTGCAATTATCCAATCATTATCTTTTTCAGCTTCTATAAATGTCTTAGGTTCTACTTGAGACAAATAAGCTACAAAATTGTAAATATTTCTAATAGAATAGCGAGTTCTTACCCCTTGTGAAGGATCATCAATTACTTGATCAATTGGATGATGATTTACATACCTCCAATCCTTGGGTAGATTTTTCTCTTATTGACTTGAGGATGATTGGTCCAAATTGGGAGTTGTCATCCCTTCATTTGCTTGAGGAGAACTCACTTTTGGGTCAACAATGGGAGTAGGAGTTTCCATTCTTGGAATAAAATCCGCATCATCTTTAAAGGAAACTTCTCTACTACTCATTGGATTAGTTTCATCAATGGTTACATGCATAGATTCTTCTACTACTAGAGTTCTCTTATTGAAAACTCTATAAGCCTTACTAGTAGTTGAATATCCTAAAAATATCCCTTCATTGGTCTTGGAATCAAATTTACCCAAGTTAGTTTTATTGTTATTTAAGATGAAGCACTTACTACCAAAAGCACGAAAATAGGAAATATTGGGCTTCTCCCTTTCCATAGTTCATATGGAGTTTTATCAAGCAAAGGCCTTATCAAAATTCTATTTAAAATATAACAAGAAGTATTCACGGCTTCAGCCCAAAAATATTTTGGTAAATTATTTTCACAAAGCATTGTTCTTGAAAATTCTTCTAGAACTCTATTTTTCCTCTCAACAACTCCATTTTGTTGAGGAGTTCTAGGAGCTGAAAAGTTGTGATTAATTCCATTTTCATCACAAAATTTTGAAAAGCTTTGATTTTCAAATTTTTTGCCATGATCACTTCTTATGCTTGAAATACAAATTCCTTTTTCATTTTGTACCTTTTTGCAAAACTTTTCAAATCCTTTGAAAGCTTCATCCTTATAAGCAATAAAAATAACAAAGGTATATCTTGAATAGTCATCAACAATAACAAAAGCATATTGATGGCCACCTAGACTAATGGTACTAATTGGACCAAATAAGTCCATATGCAAAAGTTCTAAAGGTCTAGTAGTTGAGACTACATTTTTTGCTTTAAAAGAGATCCTAATTTGTTTTCCCATTTGACAAGCATTGCAAATTTTGTCTTTTTCAAAATTGATTTTATGAAGTCCAATAATTAAATCTTTTCTTGAAACAATTTTTAGCAAATTCATGTTTACATGACCAAGCCTTCTATGCCATAGCCATGGATTTTCACTAAAAGCAGGAAAACATTTTTCATTATCAGAATGCAAGGATTTCAAATCAACTATATAGACATTTTCATGTCTATGGCCAATGAATTTGATCTTGTTGCTCTTGATGTCTATAACTAGACAATGAGAGGTCTCAAATGTGGCTTTGTATCCTTTATCACATAATTGACTAATGCTAAGTAAATTTGGCTTAAGGCCTTGTACTAGCAATACATTATCTAAGGTTGAGAAATCATTACCGACTTTTCCATGCCCGATGATCTTTATTTTAGTATTGTCTCCAATGGTCACAAGTCCACCATTTCTTAGAGTTAGCTCCTTGAATACGCTTTTATCACTGGTCATGTGCTTCGAGCAACCGCTATCAAGGTACGAACAGTTACCTTTCTCCTTGGTGTGAAGGCAAATCTACATCACACAAGGATATACGATAGCACTTTTAGGTACCCAAAATTTCTTGGGTCCTTTGGGGTTAGTCCTTGAAAATACGGTTCCTTTTGGGACCCATACTTTCTTAACATGAGGTGCTCTATGAACAAGTTGATGATGCACAGTCTTAGCATGATAGTCATAGAAATTTATAGGATGTCTTACATGTGCATTCCTATAATTCTTAGGATAATAGTTCCTAGGATACATGTTTCTATGGTAAGGAATATGGAAATGCATGTCATTTCTATAAAGAGTATGATGATGCATTATAGGATACATGCTAGTATTATTTTGCATATTGTTTCTAGGATAACCATGATGATAATTCCTAGGATGAGCACGAGCAGAATGCATTCTTTGATTATACACATTGTTCCTAGAATGAGCATGATAATTATTTCTAGGATGTGTATGAGCATTTCTAGAATGAGCATACATATAAGCATGAGTATTTTTAGAATGCTTCAATTTAGTATGATCATTTAAGTTTCTGGACTTCCTAGCATTTATCGAGGGAGTGCTTTTAACAATGCTATGAGTTTTTGAAGTAGAAGCTCCATCTACACAAGAGGCTTTCATGAATAAGCTCTCTTTTATTTTTTGTTTTCCCAATGAAGAATATCCTACACCAAATTTTCCTCCACTTAATCTTTGGGAAGAAAGCACTTCATCAAGTTTTTCTTTACCAAGCATAAGTCTAGATACAGTGCTATTTAATTCAGAAATTTTATTTTTCAAATTCTCATTTTCATCTTTAAGAAAATCTTGAGAAGAATCATACAGTAAGGATGATAATTTTTCTTTTTCTTCTCTAAGAATTATCATTTCTTTAGAAAGAGATGATACTTCTTTCTTAAGAACAGAATTTCTAGAATCAAATTTTTTTAATTCTTCACGCATTTCATTTATAACTTCTAGCAGTTCTTCACTACTAGTAACAATATTATTTTTTGAAGAGGGAGAAGATGTTACCTCACTTTCATCATCGATTGCCATCAAACAAAGGTTGGAAATTTCCTCGTATCCGATTTCTTTATCTGATGACTCATCTTCTTCGTCATCGCTCCAGGTAGTTGCTACCATAGCTTTCTTCTTGAAGCCCTTGTATGGTTTGTTTGAAACCAGACAGTCAGCTTTTATATGTCCTGGCTTCTTGCAGCCATAGCACATAAGTGGTTCCCTTTTTGAGGTGGGATCCTTTGAGTAAGGTTTCTTGCTTTTCTTCAAGAACCTATGGAATCGTCTAGTGATTAAAGCCATTTCACCATCCTCTTCACTACTCTCTGCTTCTTGTTCTAATTCCTTTTCTTTGTTGCTCGTAGAAGCTTTGAGAGCAATTTGCTTTTTCTTCTTCTCATCATCATTGACGATGGGAGTCATTTCTTCCATCTTGTATGTCAATAATGACCCAAGCAGCGTCTCAACATTAAGCTTGTCAAGATTTTTGGCCTCCTGAATGGCTGTCCTTTTTGGTTTCCATTCTGGTGGCAGAGATCTTAAGATTTTTCTGGTTAGTTCAACTTCCTCAATATTCTTGCCAAGCAATTTTAAACCATTTATAATAGTGGTGAATCGTGAGTGCATTTCAGAAATGGTTTCGTTAGGAGACATCTTAAAAGATTCATACTCAGAAATTAGCATGTAAATTTTAGACTTTTTTACTTCACTTGTTCCTTCATATGTGGCTTGTAATTTGTCCCAAATTTCTCTAGCAGAAACACATGCAGATATTTTGTTATATTCAGAAATATCTAATGCACAATGTAGCATGCTTGTTGCTCTGCTATTGAGAGACATCGTTCTACAATCCTCGTCAGTAAACTCATTTTTGAGTTTAAGCATTGTATGAAGAGTCTCTCCAATAACTATTTCTTTTGAAGGAATTTTAGGTCCTTCTTCTATAATTCTCCATAGATTGTAATCTTGTCATTCGACGAAGATTTTCATTCTATTTTTCCAATAGTTATAATTTGAGCAATTGAACAATGGTAGTCTAGTATAAGAGTGTCCCTCAGAGTAGCTATTTGCTACCATTGGATCAACTCTAGGATTTTAAGCCTAATTAAGAGAACGAAGCTCTGATACCAATTGTAGCTCGAGATTTCAACCCAAGAGGGGAGGTGAACTGGGTTTTTAAAAACTTTTTGTGGAATTAACACAAGTTTATAAAAACAGATAAGCAGTAGAAAATTAATACAAGTAAAGTGCTGCAAATAAAGAGTTTAAGGAAAGAGGATGCAAACACGATTTATAGTGGTTCGGCAATATCGGATTTGTTTCGACCCTACGTCCACTCTCTTCAAGGAACACCTTGAAGTAATCCACTAAGAAAACTTAGTCACACAACTTAGTCGGGTGTTGCACAAACCGTACACAAGCAAATTACTAGAGTTGCTTAAACTGAACAATCCTCTTCCTTTCGGAAGTTTCCCCTTCCTCTCGGAAGTAATCCCTTTACAAAGATGGTGTAAAGTAAAATGTAGAGAGACAGTAAATGAAAGCTTATTACAACAGAAATGTCTCTCTTTCAAAGTAAAGCTTGAAGAAATGGCTCAACAAGATTATTTCAAAGCTTTTTGTGTTTCAAGAGTATATAAACTTGATTATGTGAAATCAACTCTTTTTGAATATTTGCAGCTTGTTATTGAATGCTTAACTGAATGGGTTTATATAGTAATCAATTAATATGTCCATTTAGGACTTTAATTTGAAAAATATTTACTTTAAAACGTTCAGATTTGGAGTCCAACGGTCATATTTTTGAACTACCAGTCGACTGGGTCGAGATACCAGTCGACTGGGTTCACTTGAAAAATACTCGTTTTCAGACCTTCTGGGTATCCAGTCGACTGGTATATATCATCCAGTCGACTGGGGACTTTCTGTCCATTTTACCAGTCGACTGGGTTGATTCATCCAGTCAACTGGAAACTTACTAGTCAAAGTACCAGTTGATTGGGTTATTTCATCCAGTCGACTGGGTACCTTCTGACCTATATACCAGTCGATTGGTATATGTACCCAGTCGCTGGGTTGTCTTCCAATCCAGTTTTTCTTCTGTTTTTCATTAAAAAAACATTTAAAAATAATGGTTTTAGAAAAACCATTTGTGTTCGAGCCATTGAACAAGCTAATACAATGTATGAGTGAGACTTACATCGGTTCTAAACCTTAAGACCTATACTAGATCTTCAGCCTTCACTTGATACTTGATTTGGTTCAAGTTTTTGCACTTTGTTCCTTGGTTGAATGTGTTTAATCCTTAATACAACTTAGTTTAAACATGTTAGTTAAATAACAGTTGTGTTTTGCCATCATTAAAATACGAGCGAGGGTCAACAAACACCATCCTCCGCTCCCCTGGGCTTTTATGCATCAACTCCATTATGGCTTGGACCTTGTATTAACTCATGAAAAGTTAATAAGTTAAAGGCCTTTGGTAGTTTCAATGATTTGAAGGCTTCTTGTTCCACACATTCAAATTCGCCCAAGCCTTTTAAATCCTTGTGCGCTGCAATCAAGCTCTCCATAGCTTGTTGAATATATCTTGCCCTTGCTCGTGTCATTGGTCTACTCGGCATATGTAAGTCTCCATGCAAGTCTCCACGCTCTTGTGCACTAGCTCCATCATCATGTATCTGATCCTCATCACATTGCATTTTTCTCACAAGCCCGAAACCCCTCACAAAAATCGGTGTCTGAAGGATACAACTCTTTAATGTACTCAAAACCAAGTAATTTTGCATCTAGAGTAGAAATTAATACGTACCTTCGAGAAAGTGCATCTGCAACGATGTTTTCCTTACCTTGCTTGTATCGAATGACATATGAAAATGTCTCAATGAATTCTACCCATCGTGCATGTCTCCTACTCAACTTGTGTTGACCTTTTATATGCTTCAAGGAGTCATGATCAGTGTGAATCATGAACTCCTTAGGACAAAGATAGTGTTGCCATGTTTCCAATGCTCGAACCAACACATAAAATTCTTTATAATAAGTAGGATAGTTTAAAGCTGTTCCACTTAATTTCTCACTGAAATATGCGAGTGGTCTTCCTCCTTGCATAAGAACTGCGCCGATACCTAAACCTGAAGCATCATATTCAATTTCAAAGGTTTTAGTAAAATCAGGCAAAGCAAATAAATGAGCATGTGTTAATTTTTCTTTGATCAATTGGAACGCCTTCTCATAACAAAACCAAGTAACACGAGCTTATCAGTGCAAAAAGTGTACTTCTTCAAGTTAGCAAACAACTTCTTTTTTCTAAGCACATCCAAAACTGATTTTGAATGCACAACATGATCATCTAAGTTTGTGCTATAAATAAGAATATCATCAAAATAAACAACAAATCTGCCTATAAAAGCTCGCAAAACATGGTTCATTAATCTCATGAAGGTACTTGGTGCATTTGTTAGTCCAAATGGCATAACTAACCACTCATATAAACCATATTTCGTTTTAAAAACAGTTTTCCATTCATCACCCTCTTTCATTCTTATTTGATTATATCCACTTTTTAAATCAATTTTAGAGAATATACATGCACCATGTAGTTCATCTAGCATATCATCTAAACGAGGAATAGGATGTCGATACTTTACCATTATATTGTTGACTGCTCGGCAATCAACGCACATTCACCATGTTCTATCCCTTTTAGGAACCAAAATCACCAGAATAGCACACGAGCTTATGCTTTCTCTTACGTACCCTGTTTCCATCAATTCACTAACCTGCCTTTGTAGCTCATTTGTTTCCTCAGGATTGCTTCGATAGGCTGGTCGATTTGGAATTGTAGCACCAGGCATGAAATCAATTTGATGTTCAATTCCTCGAATAGGAGGTAAGCCATGTGGAATCTCCTCGGGAAATATATCATCAAACTCCTGTAAAAGAGAAACAATAGAACTAGGCAAAGATGAGTCAAATTGGTTAGTGTTTAACGCCTCTTTGTACAAAAGTACAATCATTGGTTGATTTAAAATCATCGCTCTTTTTATTTCACTCGTTATTTGCATAGAAATTTGTTTTTCTCTCAATGGCCGAATCAACTCTCTTATTTTCTCTCTCAATTTTTCTAGCCTCTCTCATTTTCTCTTTCTGTCTTTCATTCGTTCTCTTTTTCTCACTCTCTTTTATTTGCTTACTCTCTTTTTGTAACCTCACTTTATCTTCATAAACCTGTTTTGGTGTCAAAGGAACTAGAGTGATTGTTCCTTGATTCCTTACAAACGAATATTTGTTTGTGAAGCCATCATGCTTAACACACCGATCAAATTGCTATGGTCGGCCTAGTAACAAGTGTCCAGCTTGCACCAGAACTACATCACATAAAACTTCATCTTCATATTTTCCAATACGGAAGCAAACTAACACCTGTTTTTTCACTCTCACTTCACCACTATAATTGAGCCATTGCAACTTATAAGGTCGAGGATGTTTAATTGTTGGCAGCCCTAATTTCTCAACCATTGTATTGCTAGCAACGTTAGTACAACTACCTCCATCAATAATCACACTACATACCTTGTTTTGCACGTGGCATCTAGTATAAAAGATGTCTTCTCGCTGCACTTCGTTATCTTCTTTGATTTGCACACTTAGAGCTCTCCTTGCAACCAACAATTCTTCTTGGGCAGCGTATTCCTCATCACTTGCATCCTCCAATGGTGGCTTAGATTCGGTATCTTCTTCACCCTCGGTTTCAATTTCACCATTATCTCGTAATACCATAACTCTTTTGTTCGGACTGGCTTGCTATGTGACCCATCCCTTGGCATTTAAAACACTTAATATCACGATTTCTAGTGGTGGAAGAGTCAGTTTTACCTTGATTTCCATGGCTGGTACTTTCTTGCTTTTGCTTGGTTTTAAGCTTGGTCGTGGCTTGCTTCACAAAATTCGGCCTCTAAGATGAACCCGAGTTAAGGTTTTGTCATGTATTGTTGCCTCTCCTCTTGAGTTGGTTCTCAATTTTGACTGCCATTTGCACCATATTATCTAACTCCACATAATGATGCAACTCAACCGAATTAGCAATTTCCAGGTTCAAACCAGCCATAGTAGCCTCTCGATCCTCCTCTACATTTGCTCGGATCATAACTACTTCCATATCTTTATAATAATCCTCCATACTCCGACTACCTTATGTAAGACTTTGCAATTTTTGGTACAACTCACGGTAGTAATGGCTTGGAACAAATCGTTTCCTCATCATAGTTTTCATCTTCTCCCAAGTCTCTATTGGACACTCTCTATTTCTCCTTCTGTTTAACACTAGTTGATCCCACCAAACAATCACATAATCAAAAAATTCAATGGCTGCAAGTTTAACCTTTTTAAGCTCGGAATACTAATTCTATCTTCTTCTCCCACTCAAAGTAAGCTTCAAGATCATTTTTGCCTTGAAACGATGGAATCTTCATCTTAATACTACCCAATTTATTATCTTCCTGATTTCTAGCTTCTCTACCTCGACCACCAAATCTCCTATGGCTAACAACTGATTCCCGATCATCTTCTTCATCAAATCATTTCCCATAATACTCTTCATCTTCAACTCTCTCTCCCCTAGGTTGAACTCTCTCCCTCCTATGCATATTAGGAGCTTTTTGTTGCTGCCCCACACGTGCATTCTCTACCCGATCTATCCGCTCATGAACCTGTTCCATCTTTATTCTCAATACTCTTCTCATCTCACCCATTAAAGCCTCCATGATCAACTTCGGATCACTCTCTCCCGATGTATCTCGGGAATTATTTCTGTTCTTATTATCTGGCATGTTTGTTGCAAAAATAACGTTAGAAAAAAAAAAGAACAAAACGACCTCACACACTCCCTCACATGTTTCACTTAAAGAATGAGTCACTCAATTTCACTCGTGTTTTCACACAAAAATTAGATTGGCTTTTCCCTTCTTATGTGCTCACCACATTTGGCTTTTTCACTCGTAATAATCCTCTATAGGTTCTTATCAAACTAGCCGAACAAGTATCAAAGTTTCCAGCAACAATTCACCAAAAACTCACAAAGAAATTTGGATTTAATGGCTAGAATACAAGGAAACAAAGATGAGAAATTTAAACAAGAATTGAAAGGATTGAATCTAAATATTACGCACTTTTTTTTCACCTTTTTTTTTTCCTAAACTGGAAATTTGTTCTTCTTTCTTTTTTCAATTTCGTTTTTTTTTTCATGTTTTTTTTTATGAATCAAAACAATAGATAAGCAAACCTATAACTAGAAGGCTTTGATACCAACTGATATGATCCACACCAAGAACTAAGAAATTGATTGATCAAGAAGACTTCCAAGATCGTCTAGAAAACAGATTTATGTGAGACCGCGACCCGTTGCTTATATTGAAGCTACCTTGGTATAATGAAGATTGAGACCATGATCCGTTGCTTATATTGAAGCAAAAACCTTGGTATAATGAAGACACCATAATCAATTATGGAAGGATTGATTGATAGGTTGAAGATGAACGCCACGGAAACTCCAATAAGTTCAGAAGTTTTAAAAGAACCAAAGAGAAATTTCTCTCCAAAAGTATGAATCAAATCTGAATTGTCTTATTCCAAAAACCAATGGCTATTTAAATACATGAGAACTCGTAACCAATTAGAAAAAGGAAAACTAAGAAATAGGAAATAAACCTAAACAGAATTTTGGTAGAAAAAGGAAAACTACGAAATAAGAAATAAACCTAAATAGAATTCTGGTAACCTAAAATTCAAATAAGGAAAGTACCTAAATTGGCATACAAGCCTTTTAATTCATTAATTAAATTAATAAGGAAACAATTAAAAAAAAGGTAATAAGTAAAATTGCAGAAAACGAGTAAGTCTCCAATTTTGGAAAATTAAGATTTTAATTCACCATCTTGAGTTGTTGGATTATTCAAAGCTTGAATTATGGAAACCTATCCTTGTGGATCACGTGTAGCATCATCCTTGGGCCCTCAAAGATATTTCTTAGCCCATATGTTTTGAATCAGCCCATTGAGAGTTTCCTTGAACCTTTTAGCTCGAGCCCTTGTAACTGGACCAATTGAAACTTGAAGAGGATCCGCATCCCATTTGTTAGGCGTGTCGTCATCAGCGAGTGATCCAAAGTTGCTCATGGAGGCTTTAATGGGTGAGATGAGAAGGGTATTGAGAATAGAGATGGAACAGGTTCATGAGCGGATAGATCAGGTAGAGAATGCACGTGTGGGGCAGCAACAAAACGCTCCTAATGTGCGTAGGAGGGAGAGAGTTCAACCTAAGGGAGAGAAAGTTGAAGATGAAGAGTATTATGGGAACGGATTTGATGAAGAAGATGATCGGGAATCAGTTGTTAGCTATAGGAGATTTGGTGGTCGAGGTAGAGAAGCTAGGAATCGGGAAGATAATAACTTGGGTTGTATTAAGATGAAGATTCAATCATTTTAAGGCAAAAATGATCCTGAAGCTTACCTTAAGTGGGAGAAGAAGATAGAATTAGTATTTGATTGTCATAATTATTCTGAGCTTAAAAAAGTTAAACTTGCGGTCATTGAATTTTTTGACTATGCGATTGTTTGATGGGATCAACTAGTGTTAAACAGGAGAAGAAATAGAAAGTGTCCAATAAAGACTTGGGAAGAGACGAAAACCGTGATGAGGAAACGGTTTGTTCCAAGCCATTACTACCATGAGTTGTACCAAAAATTGCAAAGTCTTACACAAGGTAGTCGGAATGTGGAGGATTATTATAAAGAGATGGAAGTAGCTATGATCCGAGCAAATGTAGATGAGGACCGAGAGGCTACTATAGCTAGGTTATTGGCTGGTTTGAACCTGAAAATTGTTAATTCGGTGGAGTTGTATCATTATATGGAGTTGGAAGATATGGTGCATATGGCTGTCAAAATTGAGAACCAACTCAAGAGGAAGGGCAACAATACACGGCAAAACCCTAACTCAGGTTCATCTTGGAGGCCGAATTTTGTGAAGCAAGCCATGGCTAAGCCCAAAACCGAGCAAAAGCAAGAAAGTACCAGCCATGAAAATCAAGGTAAAACTGACTCTTCCACCACTAGAAATCGTGATATTAAGTGTTTTAAATGCAAAGGCAGGGGTCACATAGTAAGCTAATGTCCAAACAAAAGATTTATGGTATTGCGAGATAATGGTGAAATTGAAACCGATGGCGAAAAAGATACCAAATCTATGCCACCATTGGAGGATACAAGTGATGAGGAATACGCTGCCCAAAGAGAATTGTTAGTTGCAAGGAGAGCTCTAAGTGTGCAAATCAAAGAAGATGACGAAATGCAGTGAGAAAACATCTTCCGTACTAGACACCATATGCAAAACAAGGTATGTAGTGTGATTATTGATGGAGGTAGTTGTACTAACATTGCTAGCACTACAATGGTTGAGAAATTAGGGCTGCCAACAATTAAACATCCTCGGCCTTACAAGTTGCAATGGCTCAATGAAAGTGGTGAAGTGAGGGTGAACAAGAAGGTGTTAGTTTCCTTCCGTATTGGAAAATATGAAGATGAAGTTTTGTGTGATGTAGTTCCGATGCAAGCTGGACACTTGTTACTAGGTCGGCCATGGCAATTCTATCGGCGTGTTAAGCATGATGGCTTCACCAACAAATATTCATTTGTAAGAAATCAAAGAACAATCACTTTAGTTCCTTTTACACCAAAGCAGGTTTATGAAGATCAAGTGAGGTTACAAAAAGATAGTGAGCAAACTAAGGAGAGTGAGAAAAAGAGAAAAAATGAAAATCAGAAAGAGAAAATGAGAGAGGCTGGAAAAATTGAGAGTGATAATAAGAGTGTTGATTCGGCCATTGAAAGAAAAATAAATTTCTATGCAAGAACGAGTGAAATAAAAAGAGTGATGATTTTAAATCAGCCAATGATTGTACTTTTGTACAAAGAGGTGTTAAACACTAACCAATTTGACTCAGCTTTGCCTAGTTCTATTGTTTCTCTTTTACAGGAGTTTGATGATATATTTCCCGAGGAGATTCCATATGGCTTACCTCCTATTCGAGGAATTGAACATCAAATTGATTTCGTGCCCGGTGCTACAATTCCAAACCGACCAGCCTATCGAAGTAATCCCGATGAGACAAAGGAGCTACAAAGGCAGGTTAGTGAATTGATGGAAACGGGGTACGTAAGAGAAAGCATGAGCCTGTGCGTTGTTCCGGGGATTTTGGTTCCTAAAAAGGATGGGATGTGGAGAATGTGCGTTGATTACCGAGCAGTCAACAATATAACGGTGAAGTATTGACATCCTATTCCTCGTTTAGATGATATGCTAGATGAACTACTTGGTGTATGTGTATTTTCTAAGATTGATTTAAAAAGTGGATACCATCAAATAAGAATGAAAGAGGGTGATGAATGGAAAACTGCTTTTAAAATGAAATATGGTTTATATGAGTGGTTAGTTATGCCATTTGGACTAACAAATGCACCAAGTACTTCATGAGATTAATGAACCATGTTTTACGAGATTTTATAGGCAGATTCGTTGTTGTTTATTTTGATGATATTCTCATTTACAGCACAAACTTAGATGATCATGTTGTGCATTTAAAATCAGTTTTAGATGTGCTTAGAAAAGAGAAGTTATTTGCTAACTTGAAGAAGTGCACCTTTTGCACCGATAAGCTTGTGTTTTTTGGTTTCGTTGTGAGTGCACAAGGAATACGGGTTGATGAAAAGAAGATCCATGCGATTAAAGAATGGCCAAGTCCCACGAGTGTAGGTCAAGTTCGTAGTTTTTCATGGACTTTCTAGTTTTTACAGGAGGTTCCTGAAAGACTTTAGCAGTATTGTCGTTCCACTTACTGAAGTCATCAAAAAGAATGTTGGATTCATATGGGGAGACGAGCAAGAGAAGGTGTTCCAGTTGATCAAAGATCGCCGACAGCTGATTTTTCAACCCGTATATTGGGTTTGGTTACACATGAGGAAAGAAAGATTTCCAAAGATTTCCAGCACAAAGGCGTTCAAAGTTACTTTGATGTGATCCTCACAAGAGTTGTGAAACATGTCAAACAATAATGATTCGATTCCCGGATCGCCCAAATACAGATTCAAACAAAAGGATTATTGACCCGTTGTTTAAGGAAACAAGAACTAATAATATCAAGCAAGATAAGGATTATTGACTTGTTGCTTATAAAGGAAACAAGAACCGATAGTATCAATTGAGTTTGAAACGTTACAAGCTGGTACACTTGTTCGTTTGCTGAGAGTTCAATGAAAAACCAAGGAGAAAAACTTCTCACCAAATTATTTGTCACCCAAAAACTGAAACTCATATGGTGTGAACCTCTCTTTAAATAGGGCTAGGGTTGCGTTCTAAAAAAGGAAAACTTTTGCTGGAAATAAACTACAAAACATCAAAAAGGAAACTGAATAAAATTAAAACTAATGCTATTGAAAAAAAAGGAAAGTTTTCCAATTCTTGTGTTCCACTCCAAGCTGGCGCCAACCTTTCCCTTTGGGCTTCTTGGGCTTGCTTCAATATCATCCTCCGCTCTCCTAGGCTTTTATGCATCAACTCCATTATGGCTTGAACCTTCTATTAACTCATGACAAGTTAATAAGTTAAAGGCCTTTGGCAGTTTCAATGGATTGAAGGTTTCTTAATCCATACATTCAAACTCGCCCAAGCCTTTTAAATCCTTGTGGGCTGCAATCAAGCTCTCCATAGCTTGTTGAATATGTCTTGCCCTTGCTCATGTCATTGGTCTACTCGACATATGAAAGTCTCCACGCTCTTATGCAATACCTCCATCATCATGTATTTGGTCCTCATCATTCCCCCTCTCCTCAAAAGGATTCTCCCTCGAATCGGAACCTACATCAAAAGGAGAAAGGTTAGAAACATTGAAAGTTGAGCTAACATTATACTCACCTGGTAGGTCAATCGTGTACGCGTTGTCATTGATTCTTGCTAAGACTTAGAATGGGCCATCTCCTCTTGGATTCAATTTAGACTTCCGTTGAGTTGGAAACCTTTCCTTGACCCAATCATCAGATTCAAAAGTAACCTGTTTCCTTCCTTTATTGGCTCGTGTAGCATATTGCTCATTCTTCCTTAAGATATGTTGTCTTGCCTCTTCATGAATCTTCTTCACCATATCTGCCTTTTTCTTACCATCAAAACTAGAAATCTCAATCACAGGCAAAGGAATCAAATCCAAGGGTGTTAATGGATTAAAACCATGCACAATTTCAAAATGTGAGAAATTAGTAGAAGAATGCACACTGCGATTATATGCAAATTCAATAAAGGGTATGCAATCTTCCTGAGACTTCAAGTTCTTTTTTATTACAGCACGCAATAGAGTAGACAATGTCCTATTTACCACCTCGGTTTGCTCATCTGTTTGTGGGTGATAAGTAGTAGAATATAACAGTTTAGTGCCCAATTTTCCCCACAAAACATGCCAAAAATGACTCAAAAATTTAACATCTCGGTCACTAACTATGCTCCTAGGTACTCCGTGCAAACGCACTACCTCTCTAAAGAACAAATCAGCAACATGTGTAGGATCATATGTTTTGTGGCATAGAATAAAATGTGTCATTTTAGAAAACCGATCCACAACCACATAAACAGAATCTCTACCTTTACTAGACCTACGTAATCCTAAAATAAAATCCATAGACACATTAGTCTAAGGTTCACTAGGAACAGGTAAAGGCATGTACAAGCCATGGGGTTTGACCTTAGATTTTCTAGCATGTAACACATCTAGAAAAAAATTCTCTCCATATCTCTCTTCATATATGGCCAAAAGAAATGTTCCTTCAAAATATTCGAAGTCTTAATTATCCTAAAATGACCCATAAGTCCACCCCCCATGTGACTCAAGCACAAACAATTCACACATAGAACAATTAGGAATGCACAATTTATTTTCCCTAAACAAGAATCCCTCATACTTATAGAATTTATCAAATGCACCCTTTTCACATGCAATGTACACAGTACCAAAATCAGAATCTTGCATGTACAACTCTTTAAGATGCTCAAAGCCAAGTAGTTTTGCACGAAGAGTGGAGATAAGTACATACCTTTGTGATAACGCATCAGCTACCACATTTTTGTTCCCTTGCTTGTACTGAACCACGTACGAAAACATCTCTATAAATTCAACCCATTTTGCATGCCTTCAATTTAGCTTGCCTTGTCCTTTCAAATGCTTTAATGACTCATGGTCTGTGTGTATCACAAACTCCTTTGACCACAAGTAGTGCTGCCAAGTCTCTAATGCCCGCACCAATGCATAAAGCTCTTTGTCGTATATTAAAAAGATCAAGGCAGCTCTATTTAGCTTTTAATTAAAGTAAGCAATTGGATGTTTTTCCTGCATCAAAACAGCACCTATACCAATCCCAGAAGCATCACATTCGATCTCAAAAGTTTTCAAAAAACCAAGTAAAACCAGCAAAGGTGCAGAAGAAAACTTTTCTTTAATCAAATTAAATGCTTTCTCTTGTTCTAATCCCTATTTGAAACCTATATCTTTCTTAACTACTTCAGTTAATAAAGCAGCCAGTGTACTAAAATTATGCACAAATCGCCTATAAAAGCTAGCTAAACCATGAAAACTTCTTACTTCTGTGACAGATTTTGGTGTTGATAATTTTTTAGGGCCTTCACTTTTTTCTCATCGACCTCTACACCCCTTGCACTCACAACAAAACCCAAAAACACAACTCTATCCATGCAAAAGGTACATTTCTTCAGATTAGCATATAGTTTTTCATGTCTCAACACTTCAAGCACACACTGCAAGTGATGGATATGGTCACTCAAGCTCTTACTATACACTAGAATGTCATCAAAATATACAACCACAAATTTTCCAATGAATGCACACAAAACATGATTCATAAGCCTCATAAATGTACTAGGTGTATTAGTCAGTCCAAACGGCATACCTAACCATTCATACAAACCATGTTTTGTTTTGAAAGCAATTTTCCATTCATCTCCCTCTTTCATTCTAATTTGGTGATAACCACTTTTCAAATCTCTCTTCGAGAACAAATTAGAACCATACAATTCATCTAACATATCATCCAAACAAGGAATGGGATGTCGACACTTTACCGTTATTTTGATGACGGTGCGACAATCAACACACATGCGCTAAGTCCCATCCTTCTTTGGTACCAATAACACCAGTACAGCACATGGACTCATGCTCTCTCGCACATGCCCCTTGGCCATCAACTCCTCCATTTGCCTTTGAAGTTACTTGGTCTCCTCCAGACTACTCTGATAAGCTGGTCGGTTTGGAATTGTAGCTCCAGGTACAAAATTAATTTGATGCTCTATTCCCTTTATTGGTGGTAAGCCATTAGGTGTTTCCTCGGGAAAGACATCTCCAAATTCCTGTAATAGAGAAATAGCACAACTAGGCAAAGAAGAATCAAGGTTAGAAACAGAAAAATAGGCTTATTTGTATAAGAACAAAATCATCAGTCGGTTAGCTTTAAGAGCACTCTTGATCTCTCTCTATTTTGCATAGAAACTCATTTTCTTCTCTTCTCTCTCTAATTTGGTCGAACTGTCTTTCTTTTCACTCTCTTGATTTTCTTTTTCTATTTTTATGCCACTTTCTTTTCTCTCATCCCCACTCTCTCTTTTACTTTGTTTTTTGGCCTCTACCTCACTTTTCTCACTATTTCCCCCAATGGATCTCTTGATCCGAAGCTGGTCCTCATACGTTTGACTAGGTGTCAATGGTACAAGTGTTACATTTCTCCCATCTTTGACATATGTATATCGGTTCCTATACCCATCATGTATTGCTCGCCTATCAAATTGCCATGGCCTCCCAAGCAGTACATGACTAGCATGCATAGGTACTACATCACAAAGAACCTCATCCTTGTACCTCCCAATAGCAAAAGACAAAAGAACCTGTTTGTTCACCTTCACTTCTCCACTTTCATTCAGCCATTGGAGCTTATATGGCTTAGGATGCTTCAATGTTCGCAATTCCAACTTATCAATAAGTAACTTACTGGCCATATTCACGCAACTACCCCCATCAATAATTAAGCTACAAACCCGATCCTGCACATGGCATCTAGTATGGAAAATATTTTCTCTTTGCACATCATTATTTTCTTCTTTTTCATTTGTGCATTAAGTGCCCTCATAATTACTATTGCTTCCCCTTCAGCAGCATACTCACAATCACTAGTATCTTCAAGTGGCAACATGGATTCACTCCTTTCATCATCAGTTTCAATTTTCCCATTATCTAGCATTATCATTATCTTTTTATTTGGGCATTGAGATGCTATATGACCAGATCCTAAACACCGAAAATATTTAATGTCTCTATTTCTTTGAGGTTGGGATGAAGAATTACATTTCTCCCTACTGTCCCCTTGGCTCTTACTCACACCCTTCTCATCTCTAAACTTGAAAGTGGACTGCTCCGCTGGTTTTGATGATGTACCCCACTTTGACTTCCAGTTTGAAGGAGAACCCGAGTAAGAATTGCCATCTTGCTTGGTTGTCCTACCTTCATGGCCATGCTAACCATGTCTTCCAACTCCACATAATACTGCAATTCCACCACATTAGCAATTTCTTTGTTCAAACCACACAAAAACCAAGCCATAATTGCTTCTCTATCTTCCTCAATGTTAGCCCGAATCAAAGCTATCTCCATCTCCTTCTGGTAATCTTCCATGCTCTTTGTTCCCTATCTTAGACTTTGTAATTTTAAATGTAGATCCCTATAATAGTATGAAGGAACAAACCACTTCTTCATGACAGCCTTCATTTCCTCCCAAGTGTCAACAGGTCATTCATAATTCCTTCTACGGCTCAGGATTATTTGATCCCACCATACAATTGCATAATCAGTAAATTCTACTGCTACAAGCTTCATTTTCTTTTCTTCTCAGTACCTATGACAATCAAACACAAGCTCCACCTTCCTCTCCCATTTAATGTAAACATTGGGATCCTTCTTTCCTTGAAATGGTGGTATCTTCATTTTGATACTTCCAATATTCCTATCTACTACATCTCTACCCCTATATTCCCTCCTATCATATCTTCGTCTTTTATTCCTAGCTCGTCTAATTCTTCCCATACTACCCACAGATTCCACATCATCATCTTCTTTATACTGTTCATCTTCAACATCTTGAGGTATAGGAGGTTAGCGGTTTGCCTCCCTGCATTGGGTGCTTGTGCAGGTTGCCTCCTTTGCAACTCATCAAGGCGTTGATCTTGTCTCTCCATTCTATCTCTAAAATCCCAAAAAATAGCTTGCATTCTCTCAATCTATTGCTGCATGGCTTTTAAAGTGAAAGCGATCTCTTGTTGTTCACTACTACCTTCCTTATTAGAAGTTTCCATGCCCTTTCCTGCCAAACTCATGCTTGCAATATTTTATTTTATTTTATTTTTTAATAAGAAAAGGAAAATTTTGTTAGGACCTCACAATCACTCCCTCGCGTGTTTACACTCAACAATATCACTCAACACTCGTGATTCACTCAATTTTAATGGCTTTTATCCACTCTTGTTTTCTCCTCTAAGCTCTTTCAAAAAACTCAGCAATATACAAATCAGGAGTATTTTTACTTGTAATGATGCAAACAACAATTAATAAAATGGCCCTAGTCACGCAACCAATTAGGAAGGATTAAGGAATAACAAGAAAGGCAAGTATCAAGAAATACAAGAAAGGGAAAGATTACGAAATAACAAGAAAGGAAAATAGCAGTGAGTAACTAGAAAGGAAGATTTTGGGAAATAACAAAAAAAAGGAAAGTATCATGAAGTAAAAAAAAGGATCAATAAGAAAAGGAAAGAATATGTTCAAATTGATCAGCTGGAAATAAATCCTTTTTTTTCTTTTTTTTTAATTCGTTCAACCTCCGCCCCCCCCCCCCCCCCTTTTAATGAATTTTTTCTTTCTCTTTTTTTTTTTGTACGACTTTTTTTTGGGACTGTTGCTAATAAAATGTAAAGAACACAGATGATATGATCCACGCCAAGAACTAAGAAATTGATGGATCAAGAAAACTTCCAAGATCGTCTAGAAGCAGATTTATGTGAGACCGCGACCTGTTGCTTATATTGAAACAAGAACCTTGGTATAATGAAGATGCCACAATCAATTATGGAAGGATTGATTGATAAGTCGAAGATGAACGCCACGGAAACTCCGATAAGTTCAGAAGTTCTAAAAGAACCAAAGAGAAATTTCTCTCCAAAAGTATGAATCAAATCTGAATTCTGTTATTCCAAAAGCCAATGGTTATTTAAATACATGAGAATTCATAACCAATTAGAAAAAGGAAAACTAAGAAATAGGAAATAAACCTAAACAGAATTCTTGTAGGAATAGGAAACTACGAAAGAGGAAATAAACCTAAATAGAATTCTGGTAACCTAAAATCCAAATAAAGAAAGTACCTAACTTGGCATGCAAGCCGTATAATGCAACAATTAAATTCAAAACGAAACAATTAAGAAAATGTGCAAGGTGCAAGCCCAAAGTGGAAGAAGATTCGGATGCAACATCTTACTGGATTTAGGCCCATCATAATAGGCCCAAACAATATCCTTTTTGGAACTTTCTTAGGTCTAAATTGAAGTTCAAGACATCATCTTTCCATCCCAATAAGTTTTAGCCCATTTGGAGTTGCGGACAAGAAGATACGACCATTTTAATTCTGGTCGTTGAGTCCTCCCGAAATTCTAAAGTGGAAGTTCCCTTGGTTCATGGAAACTCATCCTTGTGGATCATGTATAGCATCATCCTTGGGCCCCCAAAGATGGTTCTTAGCTCAAATGTGTTGAATAAGTGTTGTGAGTTTTAAATTACTCGCAAGCGCACGAGTCGTTTGCAGTATAGCGTTGTGCAAGTGCGAGGTCGAATCCACAGGGAATTGCGTTGTGAAAATATAATTTTTAATCCAAATTAACTCTATCTTAACCTAGTTCCGAATTTGTAATTATATGTTGCAAAACAAATAAAAGCTAAACTTAGTTGATTTAAAATCTAATAATAAAAAGCACTAAGGTTTCCGAATCCACCCCACCGAAGTTAAGCATACATGTTCTAAAAATATAGCCTATTAAAACATTCCATGAATCCAACTATAAGACAAAAAACAAAGAATATCCCAACTAAACCAAAAGCACCCAATGTATCCGCTCTTAACAAATCACAAAGGGAATCCAATTTAATCGAAAAGCATTCAATGTATCCATCAGATGAAACACAAAGAAAATCCAACAGACAATTTAAACTCAATCAATTATAAGATTAACTCAAATAATTGACAGAACATTTATACTAAAAATTGTCAGATTTGTACAAGCCAATCTGAACTACTACGCCAAACAACGGCGGGGCTTCATTTTCAACCTTAGCTGAAGAGTCTAGCCACTCATAACTATAAAACTATAATAAAAAGTGCTAAACATTTAAACTAAAACAACTGAATATAAAGAAATAAATAAAAAACTTTACATGGGAGAAATTCCACTCGCCGACGGGCGGCGCTTCCCCTCGTGGTAGCAATGCCTTCGGGATCCACCAGAATGTTGGCGGACGTCCACCGGTAAACACCAAAGTGGCTCAGGAATTGTACACTGAATTATGAAGTCAGGTGGTTTTTATATAGGGGGAGACCCGGAGCAATGTGGCTTGCAGAAACGATGTGAGATACTGCCCGAGTGCACTCGATCGCAGTATGTTATGATCGATCGCAGGTGCGCTCGATCGCGTGTCTGGTGCGCTCGATCGCGCTGGTGCGATGCACTGCAAACATTTCGATGTGGGATTGATGACCTTGCGCTCGATCGCAGCATAGTGCGATCGATCGCAATTTCTCTTGAAGCTTCACATCTCCTGAAATGCTTCATTTTCTCCACAATCCTGTAAAAATACACAAAACACGAAAAAAAAACATAAAATAAAGTGAAACACTAACAACTAAGAGCATAACAAATATAAGTTAAGGGTCTAAAATATGCAATATTTAAGACTCATCAAATACCCCCAAACTTATATTTTGCTAGTCCCTTAGTAAAACAAAATAAAAGACTCAATGAAAAACAAAGAACATAAAGATAAAGTCATCACTCATGGTATCCAAAAATTTAAGGAGCACACATCACCATGATATTCATTCATAAGCAAGCTTAAAAAGGTAAACCTATCTTCGCAATGAATAGAAATGTTAAAGTCTAATTACTTACAAAAGGCAGGATAAGGCATCACAAGCTTGAATCAGTGTAAGGTGAATTAGCATATAAAAATGAAGCTTCCAAGTAACTCTAATGTGTAAGGTCTCCATGCCTCAAGATTCACCGAATTTCCCCTAAAAAATGAACGAAAAGGCATAGTTTTTATTTTTTATTTTTTTTATATATATATTTTTTTTTTCTCTTTTTTTTTTATATAATAAGGCACGGCTATATTTAGTTACCTTAAGCTTTCTAATTGACCCATGTAGCGAGTGTTGAGTCAATGACTCCCAAACCAGATGGTTTTAGGGCATTAGGTGTACAGACACCCCTAAGGACTTACTAACTCGAGTCAAAAAGGCTACGAAAATAAACCGGCCTTAATACTACCAAGCAAAATTCCACCTTTTGACGTGAACACTCACTGCTTACTGAGGCAAGAGGTCCAGTTACTCAGCGGAAAGTTGTAGTAATTAATTTTTTTTTCTTTCTTTATGCCCAAGTGTTCATCCAATAAGTCATCCAGTTTCAGTTAAGATAAGGAAAAATACACATTAAAATCACGTGTCATACCTCACATAATTTGTGCTAATGTGCTCGTGTTAGATTGGATCAAAATGTGAATTCTCAAATGCCTAAGGTAAGTAATTAAATTTTGAAATTTATCACCAGATCATGTGTTCAAAATGTTAAGCTCACCAATGACATCACATCACAGAAAATGTTTAGATCAACCAAAATTTCACGATAACATGAGCATGCATTTATCTCTATGACGAAAAGACAACAAATTAGGACAAAGTGTGTGATGTGTCTCCCATACCCCCCAAACTTAAATTACACATTGACCCCAATGTGTGACTAATATAGAAAGAGCTGACCTGAGATATGAAGAACTATCTGGACTGGTATGGCTCATAGCATACCCCCAAACTTGAACTGAAGTACGCTTTGTCCCTGAAAAATAAAAACTGGAAAACAAAAAATACTGGAAAAAAACATTAATCATAAAAATGCGAAATAATAAATAAACAAAAGAAAAGATAAGCTATGGGGTGCCTCCCATGAGCGCTAAGTTTAACGTCTTCAGCCAGACCCAACATTAGTAAACAGGCCCAACTAAGCTCTCCACCATCTGATCAATAAATGGGAATGGAAAATGATCAGGCCTAGTGGCAGCATTCAATTTACGGTAGTCTAGACACTTTCTCCATCTTGACTGCACTCGAGTTGGAACCAACTCGTTGTATTTATTTACTACCGTAAATTCAGCAAGTTTGGGCACGACTGGAATCTGGCTTACCCACTTGCTATCAGAGATGGGATAAATGATCCCTGCCTCTAACAGCTTAATATCTTCCGCCCTCACAACCTCTTGCAAAGCAGGGTTGAGCTTTCTTTGTGGCTCCCTCGATGGCTTGGCATTCTCCTCCAACTGTATCGTGTGTATCACCAACGAGGGGTTGATTCCTTTGACATCCTTAATAGTCCAGCCTATAGCTTCCTGATGCTCTCTTAAAACGTCCAATAATTTCTCCTCTGGAGCATCACCCAAATCTAAAGCTATAATTATAGGCAAAGAATCTGCTGGACCTGGGAACTTATACTCAAGATTATCCAATAAAGGCTTAAGTTCTTTCTTGTGAGATTCAGGTGTTGTGGTTTCCTCCGTCTCACCCATCTTTAGAGGAGCAGACTCCAAAGTAGCATTTGCTTGCTCAAGTAACTTATCTAAATCCAAATCCTCTTCAAACTGAGCAAACCATGCCTCCATAATGTCCTCAGACTTCCCTTCTTTCTTGGGCGTTTGTAGTCTCTCAAGGTAAGGCACTTTAGGTAAAAACGACCTAGAGAGATCCTTAATAATACGAGTGGCTGTAGATGGCTCAGCATCTCTCTTCTCATTGTTGCCACTCTCTTGCCCTTGGTGCATAGCAGGGTTCTCTTCCACTTGATTGTCCACTTGTCTCCCAAACAAGTATGGGACAGTTGATTGCACTTGTTCCTGCCAATGCATTGGAGTTGAAGAATTTCCCACCGCAAACTGTTCCTTTAGGTTAGGATCAGTTTGACTGGGGAACGTTCCTTCCTCTCCTTCACCCACGTAACTTACGATTTGATCAATTTGACTCTCTAGTGTGGCAATCGCTTGGGTGTTTTCTATTGTTGCACTCATCACTTCACTCATAGATTGGCTAGTCATTTTCATGAAATCATTGAGAGCGTCCTCCAATGACTGTGAAACCGACACTGGCGCTTGAATGGGAGCTTGGTAAGCGGGTGATGGTGCTGGATAAGCTGAGTGACCATAACTTGGAATTGGTGGAGAAAATTCGGGAGGGTATTGATTGTGAGCATGATAAGGGTCTCCTCCCTGATTCCTCAGTTGGTTCTGCGTCCATGAAACATTAGAGTGGTCCCACCACCCTGAATTGTATGTTTCAGAGTAAGATCCATTTGATTGCCAACAACAGTCATTGAAAGCATTCATTTGTTCCATAGGATACTCGGCACAAGCCGGCATTGATGGGAAATTCTGTGCTAGATGCATGGGACTAGCACAGATGGAACAGCTTTCAACATTGAAAGTGTTGGCAGCATTGAGGGACGGGCCGATCATTTTAATGAAATCCTTAAGGGAATCCTCTAAAGACTGTGAAACCGGCGCTGGATTCATCCACATGATTTTTTTTTTTAACAAAAAAGATAACTAACTAATAGAAAAATAAAATCATTTTAGACCAAAAATTTTCACAAACAAAACAATTCCCCGGCAACGGCGCCAAAAACTTGTTGTGAGTTTTAAATTACTCGCAAGCGCACGAGTCGTTTGCAGTATAGCGTTGTGCAAGTGCGAGGTCGAATCCACAGGGAATTGCGTTGTGAAAATATAATTTTTAATCTAAATTAACTCTATCTTAACCTAGTTCCGAATTTGTAATTATATGTTGCAAAACAAATAAAAGCTAAACTTAGTTGATTTAAAATCTAATAATAAAAAGCACTAAGGTTTCCGAATCCACCCCACCGAAGTTAAGCATACATGTTCTAAAAATATAGCCTATTAAAACATTCCATGAATCCAACTATAAGACAAAAAACAAAGAATATCCCAACTAAACCAAAAGCACCCAATGTATCGGCTCTTAACAAATCACAAAGGGAATCCAATTTAATCGAAATGCATTCAATGTATCCATCAGATGAAACACAAAGAAAATACAACAGACAATTTAAACTCAATCAATTATAAGATTAACTCAAATAATTGACAGAACATTTATACTAAAAAAATTTTGATTTGTACAAGCAAATCTGAACTACTACGCCAAACAACGGCGGGGCTTCATCTTCAACCTTAGCTGAAGAGTCTAGCCACTCATAACTATAAAACTATAATAAAAAGTGCTAAACATTTAAACTAAAACAACTAAATATAAAGAAATAAATAAAAAACTTTACATGGGAGAAATTCCACTCGCTGACGGGCGGCGCTTCCCCTCGTGGTACCAATGCCTTCGGGATCCACCAGAATGTTGGCGGACGTCCACCGGTAAACATCAAAGTGGCTCAGGAATTGTACACTGAATTATGAAGTCATGTGGTGTTTATATAGGGGGAGACCCGGAGCAATGTGGCTTGCAGAAACGATGTGGGATACTGCCCGAGTACGCTCGATCGCAGTATGTTGCGATCGATCGCAGGTGCGTTCGATCTCAGGTGCGCTCGATCGCGTGTCTGGTGCGCTCGATCGCGCTGGTGCGATGCACTGCAAACATTTCGATGTGGGATTGATGACCTTGCGCTCGATCGCAGCATAGTGCGATCGATCGCAATTTCTCTTGAAGCTTCACATCTCTTGAAATGCTTCATTTTCTCCACAATCCTGTAAAAATACACAAAACACGAAAAAAAACATAAAATAAAGTGAAATACTAATAACTAAGAGCATAACAAATATAAGTTAGGGGTCTAAAATATGCAATATTTAAGACTCATCAATAAGCCTATTGAGAGTTTTCTTGAACTACTTAGCTCGGGCCCTTGTAACTGGACCAATTGGAACTTGAATAAACCGTTTAGCTTAGACCCTTGTAACTTGACCAATTGGAACTTGAATAGGATCCACCTCCCATTTGTTAACCGTGTCCTCATCATTCCCCTCCTCTTGAAAAGGATTTATCCTCAAATCATCACCTACATCAAAAGGGCGTAAATCAGAAACATTGAAAGTGGTATTAACATTATACTCACTTGGCAAATCCAATTTGTGTGCATTGTTATTGATGCGCTCAAGGACTTGAAAATGAGCATTATTTAATTTTTCTTTGATCAATTGGAACCCCTTCTCTTGTTCATCTCCCCATTTGAATCCAATGTTCTTCTTGATGACTTCGATAAACAATGCGGCAATGTTACTAAAGTCTTTCATGAACCTCTTGTAAAAACTAGCAAGTCCATGAAAACTACGAACTTGACCTACACTTGTGGGACTTGGCCATTCTTTAATTGCACAGATCTTCTCATCATCAACCTGTATTCTTTGTGCAATCACAACAAAACCAAGAAACACAAGCTTATCGGTGCAAAAAGTGCACTTCTTCAGGTTAGCAAACAACTTTTCTTTTCTAAGCAGATCCAAAATTGATTTGAAGTGTACAACATGATCATCTAAGTTTGTGCTATAAATGAGAATATCATCAAAGTAAACTACAACGAATCTGCCTATAAAAGTTTGCAAAACATGGTTCATTAATCTCATGAAGGTACTTAGTGCATTTGTTAGTCCAAATGGCATAACTAACCGATACAAACCATATTTCATTTTAAAATCATTTTTCCATTCATCACTCTCTTTCATTCTTATTTGATAATATCCGCTTTTTAAATCAATTTTAGAGAATACTCAGGCACCATGCAGTTCATCTAGCATATCGTCTAAACGAGGAATAGGATGTCGATACTTTACCGTTATATTGTTGATTGCTCGGCAATCAACGCACATTCTCCACGTCCCATCCTTTTAAGGAACCAAAATCATCGGAACAGCGCACGGGCTCATGCTTTCTCTTATGTACCCTGTTTTTATTAATTTACTAACCTGCCTTTGTAGTTCCTTTGTCTCTTCGGGATTGCTTCGATAGGCTGGTCGGTTTGGAATTGTAGCACCGGGTATGAAATCAATTTGATGTTCAATTCCTCAAATAGGAGGTAAGCTATATGGAATCTCCTCAAGAAATATATCATCAAACTCCTGTAAAAGAGAAACAATAGAACTAGGCAAAGATGAATCAAATTAGTTAGTGTTTAATGCCTCTTTCTATAAAAGTACAATCATTGACTGATTTAAAATCATCGCTCTTTCTATTTCACTCGTTCTTGCATAGAAATTTGTTTTTCTCTCAATGGTCGAATAAGCTCTCTTATTTTCTACCTCAATTTTTTCGGCCTCCCTCATTTTCTCTTTCTGGTTTTATTTCGTTCTCTTTTTCTCACTCTCTTTCATTTGCTCAATCTCTTTTTGTAACCTCACTTGATCTTCATAAACCTGCTTTGGTGTTAAAGGAACTAGAGTGGTTGTTCTTTGATTTCTTACAAACAAATATTTGTTGGTGAAGCCATTATGCTTAACACACCGATCGAATTGCCATGGCTAGCCTAGTAACAAGTGTCCAACTTGCATCGGAACTACATCACACAAAACTTCATCTTCATATTTTCCAATACGGAAGGAAACTAACACCTGTTTGTTCACCCTCAGTTCACCACTATTATTGAGCCATTGTAACTTGTAAGGCCGAGGATGTTTAATCGTTGGCAGCCCTAATTTCTCAACCATTGTAGTGCTAGCAACGTTAGTACAACTACCTCCATCAATAATCATACTATGTACCTTGTTTTGCACGTGGCATCTAGTATGAAAGATGTTTTCTCGCTGCACTTCGTCATCTTCTTTGATTTGCACACTTAGAGCTCTCCTTGCAACCAACAATTCTCCTTGGGCAACGTATTCCTCATCACTCACATCCTCCAATGTTAGCATAGATTCGGTATCTTCTTCGCCCTCGGTTTCAATTTCGCCATTATCTCGCAATACCATAACTCTTTTGTTCGGACATTGGCTTGCTATGTGACCCCTGCCTTTGCATTTAAAACACTTAATATCACGATTTCTAGTGGTGGAAGAGTCAGTTTTACCTTGATTTCCATGGCTGGCACTTTCTTTGTTTTGCTCGGTTTTGCGCTTGGTTGTGGCTTACTTCACAAAATTCGGCCTCCAAGATGAACCCGAGTTAGAGTTTTGTCGTGTATTGTTGCCCCTCCTCTTAAGTTGGTTCTCAATTTTGACAACCATGTGCACCATATCTTCCAACTCCACATAATGATGCAACTCCACCGAATTAGCAATTTCTAGGTGATGCGAACCTCATCGACACGCTTTGAGACCCAACAAACAATATTAGAATACTTGTCCAAAGAAATCGTCTAGAAAACAGATTTTATGTGACACCGCGACCCGTTGCTTATATTGAAGCAAAAAATTTGGTATAATGAAGACGCCACAATCAATTATGGAAGGATTGATTGATAAGTGGAAGATG
>CM043700.1:50523119-50615619 GCA_023935145.1 Bretschneidera sinensis
TCCAATTGGTCCAGTTACAAGGGCTCGAGTTAAAAGGTTCAAGGAAATTCTTAATGGGCTTATTCAACATATTTAGGCTAAGAACCAACTTTGAAGACCCAAGGATAATGTTATACATGATCCACAAGGATAGGTTTCCATGATCCAAGGGAACTTCCACTTTGGAATTTCGGGAGGACCCAACGACCAGAATTAAAATGGTCATATCTTCTTGCCCGCAACTGCAAATGGGCTGAAACTTGTTGGGATGGAAAGATGATGTCTTGAACTTCAATTTAGACCTAAGAAAGTTTCAAAAAGGATATCGTTTGGGCTTGTTATGATGGGCCTAAATTCAGTTGGCTGTTGTATCTGAATCTTCTTCCACTTTGGGCTTGCACCTTGTTTCCTTTTGAATTTAATTGTTGCATTATAAGGCTTGCATGCCAAGTTAGGTACTTTCTTTTTTTTCATGTTTTTTTTTCCTAAACTGGAAATTTTTTCCTTTTTTTTCAAGTTTTTTTTTTTATTTTTATGAATCAAAACAAAAGATAAGCAAACCTACAGCTAGAAGGCTCTGATACCAACTGATATGATCCACGCCAAGAACTAAGAAATTAATGGATCAAGAAGATCTCCAAGATCGTCTAGAAGCAGATTTATGTGAAACCGTGACCCGTTGTTTATATTGAAGCAAGAACCTTGGTATAATGAAGATGCCACAATCAATTATGGAAAGATTGATTGATAAGTCGAAGATGAACGCCACGAAAACTCCGATAAGTTCCGAAGTTCTAAAAGAACCAAAGAGAAATTTCTCTCCAAAAGTATGAATCAAATCTGAATTGTCTTATTCCAAAAGCCAACGGCTATTTAAATACATGAGAATTCGTAACCAATTAGAAAAAAGAAAACTAAGAAATAGGAAATAATCCTAAACAGAATTTTGGTAAGAACAGGAAACTACAAAATAGGAAATAAACCTAAATAGAATTCTGGTAACCTAAAATCCAAATAAAGAAAATACCTAACTTGGCATGCAAGCCTTATAATGCAATAATTAAATTCAAAAGGAAACAATTAAGAAAAGGTGTAAGGTGCAAGCCCAAAGTGGAAGAAGATTCGGATGCAACAGCTTGCTGAATTTAGGCCCATCATAACAGGCCCAAACGATATCCTTTTTGGAACTTTCTTAGGTCTAAATTGAAGTTCAAGACGTCATCTTTCCATCCCAACAAGTTTTAGCCCATTTGGAGTTACGGATAAGAAGATATGACCATTTTAATTCTGGTCATTGGGTCCTCCCGAAATTCCAAAGTGGAAGTTCCCTTGGATTATGGAAACCCATCCTTGTGGATCATGTATAGCATCATCCTTGGACCCCCAAAGATGGTTCTTAGCCCAAATGTGTTGAATAATCCCATTGAGAGTTTTTTTGAACCGTTTAGCTCGGGCCCTTGTAACTAGACCAATTGGAACTTGAATAAACCGTTTAGCTCGGGCCCTTGTAACTTGACCAATTGGAACTTGAATAGGATCCACCTCCCATTTGTTAGCCATGTCTTCATCAACAGATAAATGGATGAAATCAAGAAGAAAAATTGAATGGAATCAAAGGAAGGTACAAAACAAGAGCATGTATAAAAAAATGAACAAATTCAAATTGAAAAGGATAGGATGGAACCTGGTTTGGAACTTGGCTCTGATACCAAAAGGATGTGATCCTCACAAGAGATATTAAACACGTCAAAAAATAATGATTCGATTCCTGGATTGCCCAAATACAGATTCAAACAAAAGGATTATTGACCCGTTGTTTAAGGAAACAAGAACCAATAATATCAAGGAAGATAAGGATTATTGACCTGTTGCTTATAAAGGAAACAAAAACCAATAATATCAAGGAAGATAAGGATTATTGACCTATTGTTTATGAAGGAAACAAGAACCAATAATATCAATTGAGTTTGAAACATTACAAGCTGGTACACTTGTTCGTTTGCTGAGAGTTCAATGAAGAACCAAGGAGAAAAACTTCTCACAAATTATTTGTCAACCAAAAACTAAAACTCATATGGTGTGAACCTCCCTTTAAATAGGGCTAAGGTTGTGTTCTGAGAAAGGAAAACTCTTGCTAGAAATAAACTACAAAACATCAAAAAAGAAACTGAATAAAATTAAAACTAATACTATCGAAAAAAAAAAAGGAAAGTTGTCCAATTCTTGTGCTCCACTCCAAGCTGGCGCCAACCTTTCCCATTGGGCTTCTTGGGCTTGCTTCAATACCATCCTCTGCTCTCCTGGGCTTTTATGCGTCAACTCCATTATGGCTTGGACCTTCTATTAACTCATGACAAGTTAATAAGTTAAAGGCCTTTGGTAGTTTCAATGAATTGAAGGTTTCTTGATCCACACATTCAAACTCGCCCAAGCCTTTTAAATCCTTGTGGGCTGCAATCAAGCTTTCCATAGCTTGTTGAATATGTCTTGCCCTTGCTAGTCTCATTGGTCTACTCGGCATATGTAAGTCTCCATGCAAGTCTCCACACCCTTGTGTAATAGCTCAATCATTATGTATCTGGTCCTCATTATACTTCCTAAAGGAGATGGGCCTTTTTCTGTCCTTGAGTGCATCAATGACAAGGCATACAAATTAGGTTTTCTAGGTGAGTACAATGTTAGCACCACTTTCAATGCTTCTGATTTAAGACCTTTTGATGTAAGTGATGATTTGAGGACAAATCCTTTTTAAGAGGAGGGGAATGATGAGGACACGGCTAACAAATGGCATCTTCCTATTCAAGTTTTAATTGGACCAGTTACAAGGGCTCGAGCTAAAAGGTTCAAGGAAACTCTCAATGGGCTAATTCAACACATTTGTGCTAAGAACCATCTTTGGGGGCCCAAGGATGATGCTATACATGATCCACAAAGACAAGTTTCCATAATTCAAGCTTTGGAATAATCTAGCAACTCAATATGGTGAATTACAATCTTAGTATCCCAAAATTGGAGACTTACTCGTTTTGGTTGGCTCATCAAGGAAAATAGCAGGCTGCAATTTTACTTATTACCTTTTTTTAAAATTGTTTCCTTATTAATTTAATTACTGAATTATAAAGCTTGCATACCAAGTTAGGTACTTTCCTCATTTGGATTTTAGGTTACCAAAATTCTATTTAGGTTTATTTCCTATTTCTTAGTTTCCTATTCCTACTAGAATTCAATTTAGGTTTATTTCCTATTTCTTAGTTTTCTTTTTTCTAATTGGTTACGAATTCTCATGTATTTAAATAGCCATTGGCTTTTTGAAATAAGATAATTCAAATTTGATTCATACTTTTGGAGAAAAAATTCTCTTTGGTTCTTTTAGAACTTCTGAACTTATCGGAGTTTTCATGGCGTTCATCTTCGACTTATCAATCAGTCCTTCCATAATTGATTATGGCGTCTTCATTATACCAAGGTTCCTATTTCAATATAAGCAACGGGTCATGGTTTCAGTCTTCATTATACCAAGGTTCTTGCTTTAATATAAACAACGAGTCGCGGTCTCATATAAATCTGCTTCTAAACGATCTTGGAAGTCTTCTTGATACATAAATTTCTTAGTTTTTGGTGTGGATCATATCATAAGGTGTCATAAGGCCTCTCTTATACAACTTTCGTTTATGACCGAGTATTAGGATACACGGGAGATGAGCTTTCTAGCTTCGTTTTTCTGCTCGAGAAGCTGACTGTCACGCAAATACTGGAGGATCCGGTCTACCCAGGTTTCTCCTTTGGTTACTGGCAACATGAGGACACGGCTAACAAATGGGAGGTGGATCCTATTCAAGTTCCAATTGGTCTAGTTACAAGGGCTCGAGCTAAACGGTTTATTCAAGTTCCAATTGGTCTTGTTACAAGGGCCTGAGCTAAACGGTTCAAAAAAACTCTCCATGGGCTTATTCAACACATTTGGGCTAAGAACCATCTTTAGGGGTCCAAGGATGATGCTATACATCATCCACAATGATGGGTTTCCATGATCCAAGGGAACTTCCACTTTGGAATTTCGGGAGGACCCAATGACCAGAATTAAAATGGTCATATCTTCTTGGTCGTAACTCCAAATGGGCTGAAAATTGTTGGGGTGGAAAGATGACTTCTTGAACTTCAATTTAGACCTACAAAAGTTCCAAAAAGGAAATTTTTAGGCCTATTATGATGGGCCTAAATCTAGCAGGTTGTTGCATCTGAATCTTCTTCCATTTTGGGCTTGCACCTTGCACTTTTTTTTAATTGTTTCCTTCTGAATTTAATTGTTGCATTATAAGGCTTGTTGTTGAGCGATTATCTACCTAAATAAATAGGTGAATAATCATACTAATTATACTTGCAAGTGCACAAGGTCATCAGTGTAGTCTAGTGTGCAAAAGCAAGGTCATCTCCACAAAGATTGGTAAAGTTGCTTTTAGAATCAATTTCTCTAAAATAAAAAGAGATAAATAACTGTTGGAAGGTGATTTGATAATAATAAAGACATAGGGCTTTGATATCCACCACTAGTCATATTTTCCCAATTTGTATAAGGTATCAGTGCACTAGCCTTATTATGTATACCTACTGGTTGCCAACCTAAGGGCATGGTATCTACTCCTTAAGCTATTGATTTCCCTAAGTAACGAGTTAGGCAAGGTATCTACTCTAACTTTTTTCTTCCTTAAGGGATTCAGCATGGTATCTGCTTGAGTTGTTCCTTAAGAAAACATAAGTACTATGGAAATCGACAACCACATGAGACCTAGGGCATGGTATCTACTCCTGGTTTCCCATGTTGATTAACCTAGGTATCCGGATAAGATATCTCTTGTTACTAATGTTAGACCCAGGACTCGGTCATCCAAATTGATCTAACTAACCAATCCATACCACATGCATACGTTGGCCTTACATATACATATGAGGAATTTAAATAAGCACAGGCATTAATCAAGTTAAGTAACATAATAAAAGCTATTGGCAAAGATTTTATCAATGAATATAAATATGGGAATACATAACTAGGGCTTCAATCGAGCCCTATAAGAAAGTTAGTTACATATACTATCTGAAGTAAACATTATAAATAAACTAAACATCAAAGGAGAAGAATAAACCCGAGAGAAGAGGCATCAATTCTCTCCCAAGATCTCAACTTCAAGTAAAAGAAAAGAGAAAAGTGTTTTCTATCTGAGGTGTGTTTTATGTGTGTGAGTTACAAGTGTATTTATAGGTCTTTGAGAAGTCATAAGAGACCCATGAGTTCCTAAACCTTCCTAAAACGAAAATTCTCTTATTTCCAAAATAGGGTTCTGCAGTTTACTGTTCACGCCCGTACATGTGCGCTCGATCGCATATGTCTTGCGCTCGATTACAGTGTGCGTTCGATCCTTTATGTGTGCGCACAATCGCAATGTGTGCTCGATCGCATTGCATGGCGCCATCGATCGCAATTTGTCCAGAGAATGCTCCAGGGATTCCAGATTTCTTCCTTTAAGTGCCAAAACTGCTTCTTTTTCTCCAAAACCCTATAAAAACATGTAAAACACACAAATGGAGTAAAAGAGACCAAATTAACATAATTAAGGACCTAACAAATGTAAATAAGGGGGCTTAAATATGAATATTTAAGCACTTATCACACCCTCAAACTTACATATTGCTAGTCCCTTATATTTAAGAATTTATCACACCCCCAAACTTATATATTGCTAGTCCCTTAGCAATACTAAATTAAAAACTAAAATGAAAAAAATATAGATAGATCCAATGTTCATTGTGTCAATCAAAAGTTTAGATTTTTCACAAAACTATGATGCGCATTCATGAGCAAGCTTAACAAGTGTAAACATATTTTTGCAATGAATAAGAGTTTTGAACCTAAATCATTTTCATGAGGTAGTTTAAGATATCACAAGTTTGATTTTAGTGTGTGGTAACTAGCACACAAAAGATTGGGTCTCCAAGAAATTCAAACGTGTATTGTTTCGATGACTCAAGATTCACCAAACTTCCTATTAGAGTCAACAAATATGGCATAGACTTTTATTTGTGAGATTTTTGGCAAGTTAGTTTCCTTAAGCTTTCTTGTTGACTCGTGTAATGAGCGTTTAGCCAATGACTCCCAAACCAGATGGTTTTAGGGTATTAGGTGTAAAGACACCCCTAAGGACTTACTAGCTCGAGTCAACAAGGCTACGAAACTTAACTGGTTTTAATGCTACCACTTAGAATTTTCCACCTTTTGACGTGACACTCAATTCTTACTGAGTCAAGAGGGTCAGTTACTCAGCGGAAAGTTCCTTTTAATGATCATTTAAAATTTTCCATCTTTTGACGTGACACTCAATGCTTATTGAGGCAAGAGGGCCAGTTACTCAGCAAAAGATTTGTTTTTATTGATCATTAGGAGCATTTTTTTTTTCTTTTTAAGCATGAATCAATCTTTTCTATTTTTATATGCCAAAATGTCAATCTAATAGGTCATCTAGTTCATAGTCAAGCAAAAGAAACATACAAATCCAAATAACATGTCATATCCTACACAATTATGTGCTAATGTGCTCGTGATAATTTAAGTTAAACTTGTGAATTCTTAAATGCCTAAAAGGCAGTGATTTAGGTTCAAAACTTGATTATTGGCCTATATGTTCAAAGTATTAAGCTCGTTGATGAAGTCGAATCATAAAGTTTTGTATAGATCTAAAAAAAAAAGTTTATTGGACAAAATGAACATGTATTTATCTACGAAAATAGCAATAAAACAAAAAAAAACTGCGGGACAAGTGAGTGTGTGAATGTGTCCCCATACTCCCAAACTTAAATTGCACATTGTCCCCAATGTGTGAGTAGCATGAAAGAATCTGACCTGGGAGATAGAGAGCTATATGGCTGGCATGGCTTGGAGCACGCCCCCAAACTTCAACTGGATGCACTGACACTGTCCTTGAAAAAGAAAAAACAAAGATAAAATGGAAAACAAGTAATAGATAATAATATAAAAGTATAAAATACGAATAATAACATAAACAATAAAAAGGATATGCATTAGGGTGCCTCCCATGAGCGCTAAGTTTAACGTCTTCAGCCAGACGTGGTATCCTCTCACTGCTGATCATCAGGTGGTGCAGTCGAAGAGGTATCGGGTGTCGGAGGTAGGCGATCAAGAATGGCCTGCAGCATAGCCTCCTAGCGTGCTAACCATGCCTCTAAACTATCCATGTGCTGATGCATGAGTGTGGTAGCAGCAGAGACCTCACCTCGGAAGGAGGACAGCTCAACTAGAAAGTGCTAGGACTCGGTGGGTCCCATGTCCAAATGGTCCTCCTCACGTACTGAGCTAATGACCGGGGTCTCAGTCTCCATACGATCCTCTTTAACTTGCTCAGCTGCTAGAGCAGGTACTGGGGGTCCTCGTGGCATATGCAAGATGCTGTGTGTCCACTAAGCCTTCCCGAAGAAGGGATGCTCTCGCACTTACCCGTCATTATGGGTCCCCTTAATCCCCTTCTTCTTGAGGATGGAAGAGAGTAGGAACGGGAAAGGGAGGCCCCAAGCATTGGCCGTGGTGGTCTGACGGCCATGTACGTGATCTCAAAACTTGTGCAGCTGGCTCCAAATGACAGCCGGGATGGAGTACCAGTGGCATCTATGGAAGGCATATATAGTCTGGAGAAACTGGTCTCACCGCTGTGTCTTGTGCCCCAATGGACACACGTTACGCTGTAGAATCGTATCAACAAGCCACAGTCGGGGAGGCAGCTTGGACCAGCTGGCCGCATTGTTATGCCTGTCGGTATACTGGCCAGCGCACATGTCCGTGATGATCTCGGTCAGGGCAAAGAACTCCGGCTGTTCCTCGATATCAGTGTCCTCATGAGGGGACTCATCGGTGCAATAAAGAGCAGCGGTGATATCGACACTAGTCACCTCGATGGGCATGCCCCGGACTGAAGAGGTGAGGACTCTCGGTCTGCTGCAGTCAAAAGATAGATGCTCATAAAACTGGACTACGAGCTGGGAGTAGGCAGTGGAGCACACTGGTTTAAACAGCCGCTTCAACCCTCGATGTCGGAATGCTTGGACGGCCCATTGCGTGTCGTCCATGTGCTGGAATATGTCATCGATGGTGAATATGGTCTCGAACAACAGCTCTCGTTGCTCGATGCTGGGCCGGGATGAGGAGGCACGGTTGCTTGAGGCACCAGAGGTAGAAACAGTTGGTCTGGACATGCTTGATACTAGTTTCTGCCAAATTTGCGATCGATCGTGACTTGCGTGCGCTCGATCGCACACTGGCTATGCACTCGATCTTAAATGTCGTGCACTCGATCGCACACAGTCAGGCTTTTCCTCGAACAATTGATGTGCACCAAAAAACAAGCTACGATCTTGACGAGTTGAATGTGTGCCAAACCTCCTACAAACAAACAAGCACTCAATCAAACTCAAGATAACATATAAGAATAAAGAGTTTTGTAAATAAAACATTAAAATTCGTGTGTGTGTGAAGAGTACCTTATGGATTAATAGGGATGGGAATACAGGGTGGTGACAGTGGAGGTGATGGTGATTGTCGGTGATGGAGGCAATGGATTGGTGACGGAGGATGGTGGAGATGGAAGTGGTGGTGAATGATGGTGGCAAAGTATGAGCGTGAGAGATGCGAGTAGATAAGAAGAGCGAGTGAGAGAGAGAGTGTAGGGTGCGAGTGAATACAGTGAAAATGTGTGAGTACGTGAGTGAAGGTTTTCAGATATATAAATGCTTCTGCCACGAATGCGCTCAATCACACAGGGGGGTGCGCTCGAGCACGTTTGAAGGACATACTCGATCGCACACTTGTGCTCGATCGCACTGGTTGATGCGATCGATCGCAAGGAGGGCATATGGACAAAAGGAAAAAAAAAAAAAAACTTACTATAGCTAACAAAAATGATAAATTTGGAATGATACATCTTTACCATGTGTTAGTGGCCTCAGTACCACTAACCTCCGTAGAGTTGCTTGAGCTATATGAGTAATTAAATTTGTGCTTGCTTAAGCACTCTCGTGTCACCATGCTATATGTTTGGAGGGGGGCACTTAGAGCCCCCCTCTTGTGGCTCTAATGCCTGTGTGTCAGCTGTATACTGAACCTCTTCAAGTGCCAAGTATTTATCTCTTAGAGGCAATTGAATGTCGAGGTAAGGTTTGGCTCTGTGTCCATTTATTGTAAAGAGCTGAGTCCCGCTTGGGCCACAGACTTCTAATGCACCATGAGGGAAGTCCTTGGTGACCATGTACGGACCGTACCATCTGGATTTGAGCTTGCCTGGGAACAGTCTTAATCGTGAGTCATATAGCAGCACTTTTTGTCCTACATGGAACTCCTTCCGCACTAGTTTTTTGTCATGATAAACTTTTGTCCGTTCCTTGTACAACTTTGCATTCTCATAGGCATCATATCTCAATTCTTCAAGCTCATTTAGATGCAGCTTTCTTTTCTCACCTGTTTGTTTCATGTCGAAGTTGAACTGCTTTATGGCCCAATATACTCGATGTTCTAATTCCACCGGTAGATGGCATACTTTTCCAAAAACTAGACGGTAGGGAGACATGTCTATTGGGGTCTTATAGGCTGTCCTATATGCCCATAGAGCATCATTTAGGCGTAGAGACCAATCCTTCCGGTTAGGCTTCACAGTCTTTTCTAATATTCCCTTGATCTCTCGATTACTAATCTCCACTTGGCCACTGGTTTGAGGATGATATGCAGTGCCAACTTTATGAGTGATCCCATACTTCCGGAGTAGTTCGGCAAAAGAACGATGATGAAAGTGACTGCCCCCATTACTGATGATTGCTCTTGGAGTTCCAAACCGAGTAAAAATGTTACCCTCTAAGAACTTGATAACTACTTTGTGATCATTAGTCCTTGAGGGGACAGCCTCTACCTATTTAGACACATAATCCATGCCCACAAGAATATATAAATAGCCGAATGAGTTAGGAAATGGTCCCATGAAATCAATGCCCCATACGTCAAAAAGTTCTACCACATGAATATTTTGTAAGGGCATCTGATTTTGGGAAGAGATGTTACCTGTCCACTGGCATCTATCACATGAGCTGCAAAAGGAGAAAGCATCTTTAAACAGATTAGGCCCATAAAAACCAGATTGGAGTACCTTAAGAGCTGTTCGTTTTGCCCCAAAATGTCCTCCATAGGCAAACTGGTGGCAGTGTTGCAATAAGCTAAAGTGTTCCTCTTCTGGGATACATCGTCTGATGATTTGATCGGGGCAAGCTTTGAAAAGATAAGGATCATCCTAATAGTAATTTTTTGACAGAGATATTAGCCATTTCTTTTCTTGAGTAGTCATACCTGGGGGAAAAACTTTAACAGTTAGATAATTAACTATATCAGCATACCATGGAAGTTTTACCTCTAGTGTAAATAGTTATTCATCAGGGAAGTTCTCATTCAAAGGTAATTCTTTATCATCACTCTCATATGGGAGTCTTGACAAATGATCCGCAACTACATTCTCACTACCCTTTTTGTCTTTGATCTCTAAGTCGAATTCTTGGAGTAGGAGTACCCATCTGATTAGCCTAGGCTTTGCATCTTTCTTAGAAAACAAATATCTCAAAGTAGCATGGTCAGTGAATACAATAACTTTAGAACCAATAAGATATGATCTAAACTTCTCTAAAGCAAAAATAACAGCTAACAATTCTTTTTCAGTAGTAGAAAAGTTAAGTTGAGCATCATTTAACGTTCTAGAAGCATAGTAAATAGCATGAGGTACCTTATTGATTCTTTGACCAAAGACAGCTCCCAAAGCGAAGTCACTGGCATCACACATTAATTCGAAAGGGAGATTCCAATCCAGTGCCATCATTATTGGGGCAGAGGTGAGAACATTCTTCAAGGTGTTGAAAGCTTGCATACAATCATTATTCCATTCAAACTTGGTATCTTTAGTCAATAGTACACAAAGAGGTCTCGAGATTTTGGAGAAGTCCTTAATGAATCTTCTATAAAAACCGGCATGTCTAAGGAAACTTCTAATGCCCTTGACCGTGAGAGGGGGAGGTAGCTTTGAAATGATGTCAATCTTAGCTTTGTCTACCTCAATAACTTTGTTTGAGATGGAGTGACCCAACACAATACCTTGTTGAACCATGAAGTGACATTTCGCCCAATTCAGTACTAAATTACTCTCTTCACATCTCCTTAGGACATTTTTCAAATGATTCAGGCACTCATCGAAATTAGATTCAAAGACACTAAAATCATTCATGAATACCTCAATATATTTCTCGACCATATCGGAAAAAATGCTCACCATACATCTTTGAAAAGTGGTTGGTGCGTTGCATAAACCGAATAGCATTCTTCTATAAGCAAATGTACCGAAAAGACATGTGAATGTAGTCTTTTCTTGATCCTTAGGTGCTATAGCAATTTGATTGTATCCACTATACCCATCCAAGAAGCAGTAATAACTGTGACCGACTAACCTCTCTAGCATTTGGTCAATGAATGGCAGAGGAAAATGGTCTTTTCTAGTTACTTTGTTTAATCTCCGGTAATCAATGCATACTCTCCAACCCGTTGTTTTTCTTGTAGGTATGAGCTCCTCATTTTCATTCTTTACCACAGTAATCCCACTCTTTTTAGGAACGACTTGGACTAGACTCACCCATTTGCTATCCGATATAGGGTAAATGATGCCAACATCTAGTAGCTTCAATATCTCGGCTTTTACTACCTCCTTTATGTGTGGGTTAAGTCGTCTTTGAACATCTCGAGTGGACCTTGCTTCTTCTTCAAGGTAAATATTATGCATGCACTTTGCTGGACTTATCCCCTTAATGTCAGCAATGGTCCACCCAATGGCAGTTTTATGCTCCCTAAGAACTCTTAACAGCTTCCCTTCTTCCCCACTACTCAAGTTAGAAGCTATAATCACAGGTAAAGTCGCATTTTCTCCTAAGTAGGCGTATGTTAAATGCTCAGGTAGCTGCTTTAGTTCCAATGTTGGTGTCTGCACAATGGATGGAAGAATAGTAGTATTAGTGGGTATGAGAGTTTCAAATGGAGGAGGATACATACTGGAGTATTTTGGAGAGGTTGCAAGTTGGTGCACAGCTGTGATGATGTCATCAGTAACATCTTTATATTCTTGCTCAATATCCATCTCCGTGAAGCTATACGTGAGAGTAGTCTCTAATGGATCAATGTGTTGGACCTGAAAAGCTTGCTCAACAAAGTTTTGTATCATACAAACATTAAAGCATTCCAAGTCATCTTGAGGAAGTTTCGTTGCATCAAATATTTTAAACTCTATTTTCTCACCATTGATTTTCATACTTACTATACCCTTTTTTACACAGATCTTAGTGTCGACAGTTCTCATAAATGGTCTCCCTAATATGATAGGCAAATATAATGGCATAGAGCATTCCTCCATGTCTAATACAATGAAATCAGCAGGTAAAATGAACTCACCAACTTTCACTAAGAGGTCCTCGAGAACACCCCTAGGTCTTTTTATACTCCTATCTGCCAACTATAAGGTAATAGAAGTCGGTTGTAGCTCCTCCAAACCTAGGGTTTCGAATACCGTGTAAGGTAGCAAGTTTACCCCCGCTTCTAAGTCTAGCAATGCCTTGTCAAATAGCTGATCACCTATTCTACAGGGAATAGTAAAACTACCCAGATCTTTCAGTTTTGATGAGAGTTTTCTTAGCAGTACGGCACTTACCTCCTCAGTTAATACTACAGTTTCATGCTCTTGAAATTTTCTTTTATGAGTGCAACAATCTTTTAGGAATTTAGCATAGGCAAGTATTTAGTGAATTGCATCTAATAATGGAATATTAATTTCAACTTTCCGCAAGGTCTCAAAAATATCAAGTAGTTTATTGTCTTTCTTTTGTTTTACTAACCTTTGCAGGAAGGGTGGTGCATTCATCTTCTCTGTCTCACTTACCCTTGATGTTGATGGTGTCTCTTTGGATGTTGCTGGAGATTCCTTGGATCCGATCACTTTGCCATTTCTCAATGTTGTGACAGCCTTTAGTTGTTGACGCCCCCCAGGGTTGGGTAATGTTTGAGCTGGGAGCTCCCCTTGCTTTCTGCCACTGAGCTCTTTAGCTAGTTGTCCCATTTGTACCTCTAGTCTTTGAATTGCTTGCTCATGTGCCACATTTGTTTGTTTTTGCTAAGTCATGAACTGTTCTTGTGACGTCACCAGTTATCTTACTAGACTTTCGAGGTCGTTCTTCTTTGGTTCGGGAGTAGTATGAGCAGTGGGATGGGGGTTTTGTTGCTGTCCTTGATTGTTCTGGTTGTTTCTCCACGAGAAATTTGGGTGGTTTCGCCATCCAGGGTTGTACATGTTGGCATATGGGTTGTTCTTTGGTGGATAGATGTTAGGCCCCACGTAGTTGGCTTATTCCAGATCTGCAGATGAGTACAAAGGACACGTATCAGTATTATGGTCGTATTGAGAACAAATTGCACATACCTGGAATGTGGTGGATGGTAGGCTGGATGAGGCATTTTGAGTAGTCATGGCTTTTACAATCATATCTAGTTTTCTCTCCATTGCTGCCATTTGAGGGGAAGATCCTCCATTTATATTTACCTCATACATACCTTTACCCTTGGTTATATGTCTACCTCGAGAGGAGAATTGTTGGGTGTGCTCGCTGAGGGTTTCGAAGAGCTCCGTTGCTTCTTCACTGCTTTTCTCCATCAAGACTCCTCCACAACCTGAATCAACAATACATTTGTTAGTATCATTTAAACCTTCATAAAAGGTTTGTACCAATTCATCTTGAGGTAGGTTATGGTGTGGGCATTTGAGTAGCAAGTCGTTGAAGTGTCCCCATGCTTCGAAGAAGAGGTCCACATCCTTTTGTTGGAAGGACTGGATCTCCTTCCTCATTTGTCTCGTCTTTTGAGCTGGGAAGAACTTCTTCAGGAACTTGCTTGCCAACTCCTCCCAAGTGTGGATGGAAACTGCAGGCAAAGAATTATACCAAAGTTTAGCATTATCTTTCAAGGAAAAAGGGAACAGAATTAACCTTATTCCTTCATGGTCTAGTCCTTGTATGTGCTGGAACTTGCAAAGATCGAAAAATTCTCGGAGGTGCAAGTGTGGATCTTCGTTAGGAGTGCCTCTAAAATGAGTCAAAGCATTCAAGATTTGCTGAGATATATAATAATTTCCCACCACCTCAGGTTGATATGCAATGCATGATGGTTGATCAATGTTTTGAGGGATGAAGGAGTGCTTCATCGGTACTCGTGCAGGTGGTTGCTGGTTCTCGAGTTGTTCCGCCATTTGTGTTTCGTTCTCGACTTCTTCTTCGCTCTCCTTAAAGTTATTCCTTAGCTTTTGTTGGATAGTCCGCTCAAGTTCGGGATCAATGGGAAAGAATGTTGGATGTCGGGATCGCAGTCCGTGCATAAATCAGAAGAAACAGCTTCAGTGCAGTAGTTCAACTCTGCTGCTCGGATACTTTCTGCCCTAAATGCGCTCAATCGCACAGGAGGTTGCGATCGTTCGCAAGTACAACAGAAACTGTGATTTAGGGTTTTATGTGCCTGAAACAGAAAACAACTTGATTAGGTTTTGATAAAAAAAAATGGTAAAAATAAAATAATAGTAATGATAAAACGAAAGTAATACTAAAAGGAACTTTTAGCGCAATCCCCGGCAACGGCGCCAAAAACTTGTTGAGCGATTATCTACCTAAATAAATAGGTGAATAATCGTACTAGTTATACTTGTAAGTGCACAAGGTCATCAGTGTAGTCTAGTGTGCAAAAGCAAGGTCATCTCCACAGGGATTGGTAAAGTTGCTTTTAGAATCAGTTTCTCTAAAGTAAAAAGAGATAAATAACTGTTGGAAGGTGATTTGATAATAATAAAGACATAGGGCTTAGAGATCTACCACTAGTCATACTTTCCCAATTTGTATAAGGTATCAATGCACTAGCCTTATTATGTATACCTACTGGTTGCCAACCTAAGGGCATGGTATCTACTCCTTAAGCAATTGATTTCCCTAAGCAACGAGTTAGGCATGGTATCTACTCTAACTCTTTTCTTCCTTAAAGGATTCAGCATGGTATCTGCTTGAGTTGTTCCTTAAGAAAACATAAGTACTATGGAAATCGACAACCACATGAGACCTAGGGCATGGTATCTGCTCCCGGTTTTCCATGTTGATTAACCCGGGTATCCGGATAAGATATCCCTTGTTACTAATGTTAGACCTAGGACTCGGTCATCCAAATTGATCTAACTAACCTATCCATACCACATGCATACGTTGGCCTTACACATACATATGAGGAATTTAAATAAGCACAGGCATTAATCAAGTTAAGTAACATAATAAAAACTATTGGCAAAGATTTTATCAATGAATATAAATATAGGAATGCATAACTAGGGCTTCAATCAAGCCCTATAAGAAAGTTAATTACACATATTATCTGAAGCAAACATTATTAATAAACTAAACATCAAAGGAGAAGAATAAACCCGAGAGAAGAGGCGTCAATTCTCTCCCAAGCTCTCAACTCCAAGTAAAAGAAAAAAGAAAAGTGTTTTCTATCTGAGGTGTGTCTTATGTGTGTGAGTTACAAGTGTATTTATAGCTCTTTAAGAAGTCCTAAGAGACCCATGAGTTCCTAAACCTTCCTAAAACGAAAATTCTCTTATTTCCAAAATAGGGTTCCGCAGTTTACTGTTCACACCCGTACATGTGCGCACGATCGCATGTCTTGCGCTCGATCGCAGTGTGCGCTCGATCCTTTATGTGTGCGCACGTTCGCAATGTGCGCTGGATCGCATTGCATGGCGCGATCGATCGCAATTTTTCCAGAGAATGCTCCAGGGATTCCAGATTTCTTCCTTTAAGTGCCAAAACTGCTTCTTTTTCTCCAAAACCCTATAAAAACATGTAAAACACACAAATGGAGTAAAAGAGACCAAATTAACGTAATTAAGGACCTAACAAATGTAAATAAGGGGGCTTAAATATGAATATTTAAGCACTTATCACTTATATGCTAAGTTAGGTATTTTCTTTATTTGGATTTTAGGTTATCAGAATTCTATTTAGGTTTATTTCCTATTTCGTAGTTTCTTATTCCTACCAGAATTCTGTTTAAGTTTATTTTCTATTTCTTAGTTTTCCTTTTTCTAATTGGTTACGAATTCTCATGTATTTAAATAGCCATTGGCTTTTGGAATAACAAAATTCAGATTTGATTCATACTTTTGGAGAGAAATTTCTCTTTGGTTCTTTTAGAACTTCTGAAATTATCGGAGTTTCCATGGTGTTCATCTTCGACTTATCAATCAATCCTTCCATAATTGATTGTGGTGTCTTCATTATACCAAAGTTCTTACTTCAATATAAGCAACGGGTCGCAGTCTCAGTCTTCATTATACCAAGGTTCTTGCTTCAATATAAGCAACGGGTCGCGGTCTCATATAAATCTGCTTCTAGACGATCTTGAAAGTCTTCTTGATCCATCAATTTCTTAGTCCTTGGTGTGGATCATATCAGTTAGCTCATACTGTCGAGAGGAGGTGAGTCGAGCTAAAGCATCAGCCTTCGAGTTCTACACCTGAGAAACCTGGGTTATCTGGAACATTCTGATTCCGGTAGCAAGTTCCTTAGCCTTTTCAAGGTAGTGAGCAATCTTCTCCACTACGGTTTTGAACCCTCCAGTCCCACTAGTTGTGAGTCATTGTACACATCCAAGGCCCCGACAGCCATTGCTCTTGCCAACTTCATTCCGATAAGCAACGCCTCGTACTCAGCTTCATTGTTGGTGGCTCTGAACCTGAACTTCAGGGCGTACTCAATGGCGAATCCATCCGGGTTGCAAAGGATAAGCCCAGTCCTACTTTCGGCGCTGTTGGAGGAACTGTCAACATGCCATTTCTGGTCCCGAGGTTTGATCTGAACTCCTCTATAGTGTTGTCTCCACAACGAATTCCGTGAAGGACTGAGCCTTGATGGCTTTTCGAGGATGGTATCGGATGTCGAACTCCCCGAGTTCTATGGACCACTTGACCATCCTCCCGGAGACGTTCGGCTTATGCATAACTTTTCTTAGTTGCTGATCTATTAAGAGGACAATGGTGTGTGCTTGGAAGTATGGTCAAACCTTTCGTGCTATGATTAAAAGGGCATATGCCATTTTTTCTATCGGGAGGTACCGCGCTTCCACGTCATAGAGGATTCTATTGAATGGTACACAGGTTTTTGAATATCTGCCTCCTCCCGGACCAGGACAGAGGCAGATAGGTATAGGAAGAGTTCTTCGCCCGTGACAGGTTTAGTCAGAAGTGAGGGTATACTCAGATATTTCTTCAGCTCTTCAAAGGCTCTTTAGTCCAGGTAAAGTCTTTCGCCTTCCTGATGGCTCTAAAAAAATAAAGGCACTTTTCTGTAGATTCTGGTTTTTGAAACGGTTGAGTGCTGCCACGTGCCCGGTCAGCCATTGCACTTCTTTTACCATTCTAAGGGATCATGTCGATGATAGCTTCGATCTTCTTCGAGTTGGCTTCTATCCCTCTCTAGGTGACCATAAAGCTGAGAAATTTTCCCCCAGTGACTCCAAATGCTCACTTCGTGGGATTTAACTTCATCTAGTGTCAGCATAGCACCTCAAATGCCTCCTCCATGTCAGAGTTATGGTATTTGGCCTTAACACTCTTGACCAACATGTCATCCACATAGACTTCCATGTTCCTTCCAATCTGTCTATGGAAAATCTTGTTCATCAACCTTTGGTAAGTTACCTCGGAGTTTTTTAGGCCGAATGGCATGACCTTGTAGCAACATAGCCCTTGGCCCGGGACGAAGGTTGTTTTCTCCCAGTCTGGCTCGTACATGAGGATCTAGTTGTAACCGGAATATGCGTCCATAAAAGTTAGGAGTTCGTGCCTCGAGGTGGCATCAACCAGATGATCGATCTATGGTAGAGGAAAGCTATCTTTTGAGCAGGCTTAGTGAAGTTGATATAGATTCACCACTTGTCGTTGAGCTTCCAGACTATTAGTACGTTGGATACCCAATCGAGGTAATCTGCCCTCCCGGATAAAGTCAGCCTCGAGTAACTTATCTACTTTGGATTTGATGGCGGCTTACCTTGCGAATGATTTCTTCTTCTAAATGACCGGCTTGTGACCCGAGTCTACGTTTAGCCGGTGCACGATAACCTTGGGGCTGATCCCGAGCATATCTGAGGCCGACCAGGCAAACAAGTCCTGATTCTTTCGAAGGAAAGAGATGAAGGACTTTTTGAAGTCCTCAGGGAGGCCGAAACCGATCTGGATTTTTCGGGAGAGATCCTCACCGAAGGGGACAACGATTAGCTCCTCCACGAGTAGGCCCCCAGGGTTTTTACTTCATCTCTAAAGTCTTCTACTTTGAGGGGAAAAGTTTGTCCTTTTTCCTTCCCTCACAACACTCAGATAATAGGACCTGGAGATCTGTTGGTTTCCCTTGACTTTGCCTAACCCGTCATCGGTGGGGAACTTCATCTTCAAATGGTAGGTAGAGACGACTGCTTTTAGTCTGTTGAGGGTAGGTCTACCGAGGATCATATTATAGGATGATCGTTGCTTGACTACTAAGAAGATAGTTTGCACAGTGGAGTTCTGTGGAGCCATTCCTGTAGCGACAGAGAGAACTATGCTACATTTGGCAAACATAAGGGCCCCCGAGAAGCCGTATAGTGGGGTGGAGATTGGTTCTAGCTAATCATCTTTTAGCTGCATCTGCTGGAAGGTGTCGTAGAAAAAGATGTCTACTAAGCTCCCATTGTCTATTGTTTAAGCCCAAAGAATAACGCGGTTGTTGTAGCACAGCTTTGGGATGTTGATTCCATAGAGAGACAAATTTAAAGAATAATAGAAGGAACAAAGAAACTAAAGAAAAATATTAAATGATTAATAGAGAACAAAGATTAATTTTAAATGCAAATTAAAGTGAAGCAAAGTGACTAATGGAGAAAGTACTCAAATCTGACAAACAGTAAAGTATTGGGAATCCCTTGCACAAATCTGGTATTTTAATTATTCTTAATTCATTGAATAACTCAATTAGGAACTCAATTCCCAAAATTCTCAATCGGAAGGTGTAGATTTATAAACCAAGATTAAACCAAATGTAACCCTTTGAAAAATCATTCACCACTTTTAAAATACGAAAATTATTATCACTATTGAGAAAATCCAATGACAACAATATACTCAGGAAGTGATATTGCAGCAAAGAATAAAATCAATATAGATAAATAATTGATTCAAACATAATCAAAGATCTAATCCATTCAATAGAGAAAGTATGACTGAATCCATAAACAGAATAAATTCTACGATTATTCGGAGAAGAAAACATCACCAATGAATTGAGACTGATAAAACAAAAGAGTTTTAGTAATTGAAAATCAAATAAATAAATTAAAAAATAAACAAAAATACCATCTACTGTGCAAGTTCATCCCTAACCCTACTTGAGAATTTAGTTATCCATAAATATAATGGACAACAGAAATCTCAAGGGAAAAATTAGAGCAAATATTAAAGTGCTAAACATTAAACTTTAAAACTTAAAAGAAATAAATTAAAACTAACAATACATGGAGAGAAATTCCACCTGCAGCTGCTGTGCAGTGCTTCCCCCGATTGGTAGCAAAATCCTCCAGATTGCATCCCTTAGTAGCAAAGCCTCCGAGATTGCACACCCATTTGATGAAGTAAAATAGGGCTCTTATAGGGGAACTTCATGAGTGCAATGTATTTCCAATCTAATATGGGATATAGAATGTATTTCCAACCGATGTGGGATTTAAGCCTTCACATGCCCTTCAAAACTTCTGCCCACGCTGAAATCATGCACAGCCTGACCTTTGTCTACTAAAACTGCCATAACTTTCTCTAGAAAAATCATACTTATAAGCCGTAAAATTCTCTAAAATATAGACATCCGGATCTTTCTAAGCATATATGGCTCATCTCCTAGTTCTTCCTGAATCAATACATTTTAATCCACAAAAATGACTAATTTGTACACTGAAATCATGCACAGCCTGACCTTTGTCTACTAAAACTGTAATAACTTTCTCTAGAAAAATCATATTTACGAGCCGTAAAATTCTCTAGAAAATAGACATCCGAATCTTTCCAAGCATATATAGCTCATCTCCTAGTTCTTCCTGAATCAATACAGTTTAATCCGCAAAAATGGCTAATCTGTACGGGTAATTCTGGCAATTTAGTGAAACATTAAAAATCATTGAACTAACACAACATATTAGATTAGGACACAACTAATGAATTAACAAATGTAAATTAAGGGGCCAAAATATGCAATATTTGGCACTCATCAAATACCCCCAAACTTACATTTTGCTAGTCCCTTAGCAAATAAAATAAAAAAACTAAATGAAAAACAAAGAACACAAAGATAAATCCATCATTCATGGTGTCCAAAAATTTAAATAGCACACAAAACCATGATATTCATTCAAGAGCAAGCTTAAAATATAAACAAATCTTCGCAATGAATATGAATTTTAAAATCTAATTACTTATAAGAGGCCGGCTAAGGCATCACAAGTCTGACTCAGTGTAAAGTGAACTAACACATAAAAATGAAGCTTCCAAATAACTCCAATGTGTAATGTCTTCATGTCACAAGATTCATCGAATTTCCCATCAGAATGAACAACAATGGCATAGTTTTATTTCATTCTTTCTTTTATTATAAGGCTCTGCTAGGTTTAGTTCCCTTAAGCTTTCTAATTGACCCATGTAGCGAGTGTTAAGTCAATGACTCCCAAACCAGATGGTTTTAGGACATTAGGTGTAAAGACACCCCTAAGTACTTACTAACTCGAGTCAAAAAGGCTACGAAACTAAACTGGTCTTAATGCTACCAACCAAAATTCCCACATTTTGACATGAACACTCACTGCTTACTGAGCCAAGAGGTCCAGTTACTCAGTGGAAAGTTTCTTAATGATTATTATGAATAAAATTCCTACATTTTGATGAGAACACTCACTGTTTACTGAGGCAAGATGTCCAGTTATTCAATGAAAAGTTTATTAATGATCATCATGAGCATTTTGCTCTTTTTGTGCACTTTTTTTTTTATATATACTTTTCTATGCCAAAGTGTTTATCCAACAAGTCATCCAGTTTCAGTTAAGTCATGGAAACATACACATTAAAATCACATGTCATACCTCACACTATTTTGTGCTAATGTGCTCGTGTCAGATTAGATCAAACATGTGAATTCTCAAATGCCTAAAGTAAGTACCAAAATTTTAAAACTCTATCATCCAATCATGTGTTCAAGATTTTAAGTGATATGATCCACGCCAAGAACTTAGAAATTGATGGATCAAGAAGACTTCCAAGATCGTCTAGAAGCAGATTTATGTGAGACTACGACCCGTTACTTATATTGAAGCAAGAACCTTGGTATAATGAAGACTGAGACCGCAACCCATTGCTTATACTGAAACACGAACCTTGGTATAATGAATATGCCACAATCAATTTTGGAAGGATTGATTGATAAGTCGAAGATGAACGCCACAGAAACTCTGATAAGTTCAGAAGTTCTAAAAGAACCAAAGAGAATTTTCTCTCCAAAAGTATGAATCCAATCTGAATTGTTTTATTCCAAAAAGCCAATAGCTATTTAAATACATGAGAATTCCTAACCACTTAGAAAAAGGAAAACTAAGAAATAGGAAATAAGCCTATATAGAATTATGGTAGGAATAGGAAACTACGAAATAGGAAATAAACCTAAATAGAATTCTGGTAACCTAAAATCCAAATAAGGAAAGTACCTAACTTGGCACGCAAGCCTTATAATTCAACAATTAAATTAATAAGGAAACAATTAAAAAAAAGTAATAAGTAAAATTTGCAGCCAGCCATTTTCCTTGATGAGCCAACCAAAATGAGTAAGTCTCCAATTTTGGGAAACTAAGATTTGCAAGATTATTCCAAAGCTTGAATTATGGAAACCTATCCTTGTGGATCACATATAGCATCATCCTTGGGCCCCCAAAGATGGTTCTTAGCCCAAATGATGTGATCCTCACAAGAGTTGTGAAACACGTCAAACAATAATGATTTGATTCCCGGATCGCCCAAATACAGATTCAAAAAAAGGATTATTGACCCGTTGTTTAAGGAAACAAGAACCAATAATATCAAGGAAGATAAGGATTATTGACCCATTACTTATAAAGGAAAGTTGTCCAATTCTTGTGCTCCACTCCAAGCTGGCGCCAACCTTTCCCATTGGGCTTCTTGGGCTTGCTTCAATACCATCCTCTGCTCTCCAGGGCTTTTATACAACAACTCCATTATGGCTTGGACCTTCTATTAACTTATGAAAAATTAATAAGTAAAGGCCTTTGGTAGTTTCAATGAATTGAAGGTTTCTTGATCCACACATTCAAACTCGACCAAGCCTGTTAAATCCTTGTGGGCAGCAATCAAGCTCTCCATAGCTTGTTGAATATGTCTTTCCCTTACTCATGTCATTGGTCTACTCGGCATATGTAAGTCTCCACGCTCTTGTGCAATAGCTCCATCATCATGTATCTGGTCCTCATCACCAAATGTGTTGAATCAACCCATTGAGAGTTTCTTTGAATCTTTTAGCTCGAGCCCTTGTAACTGGACCAATTGGAACTTGAAGAGAATCTGCATCCTATTTGCTAGTCGTGTCCTCATCATTCCCCTCCTCTTGAAAAGGATTTGTTCTCAAATCATCACCTACATCAAAAGGTCTTAAATCAGAAACATTGAAAATGGTACTAACATTGTACTCACTTGGCAAACCTAATTTGTATGCTTTGTCATTGATGTGCTTAAGGATAAAAAAAAGGCCCATCTCCTTTAAGAAGTAACTTTGAACGCCTTTGTGCTGGAAATCTTTCTTTCCTTATATGTAACCAAACCCAATATCCGGGTTGAAAAATAAGCTGTTGGCGACCTTTAATCAATTGGAAGGCTTTCTCTTGCTCGTCTCCCCATTTGAATCCAACATTCTTCTTGATGACTTTGGTAAGTGGTGCGGTAATACTGCTAAAGTCTTTCACGAACCTCCTGTAAAAACTAGCAAGGCCATGAAAACTAAGAACTTGACCAACACTCGTGGTACTTAGCCATTCTTTAATTGCACGGATCTTCTCTTTATCAACCTATATTCCTTGTGCACTCACAACAAAACCAAGAAACACAAGTTTATCGGTGCAAAAGGTGCACTTCTTCAAGTTAAAAAACAACATGATCATCTAAGTTTGTGCTATAAATGAGAATATTATCAAAATAAACAACAACGAATCTGCCTATAAAAGCTCGCAAAACATGGTCCATTAATCTCATGAAGATACTTGGTGCACTTGTTAGTCCAAATGGCATAACTAACCACTCATATAAACCATATTTCATTTTAAAAGCAGTTTTCCATTCATCACCCTCTTTCATTCTTATTTGATGATATCCACTCTTTAAATCAATCTTAGAAAATACACATGCACCATGCAGTTCATCTAGTATATCATCTAAACGAGGAATAGGATGTCGATACTTTACCGTTATATTGTTGACTGCTCGGCAATCAATGCACATTCTCCACATCCCATCCTTTTTAGGAACCAAAATCTCCGGAACAGCGCACGGGCTCATGCTTTCTCTTACGTACCCCATTTCCATCAATTCACTAACCTGCCTTTGTAGCTCCTTTGTCTCATCAGGATTGCTTCGATAGGCTGGTTGGTTTGGAATTGTAGCATTGGGCACAAAATCAATTTGATGTTCAATTCCTCGAATAGGAGGTAAGCCATACGGAATCTCCTCGGGAAAGATATTATCAAACTCCTGTAAAAGATAAACAATAGAACTAGGCAAATATGAGTCAAATTGGTTAGTGTTTAACGCCTCTTTGTACAAAAGTACAATCATTAGCTGATTTAAAACCATCACTCTTTTTATTTCACTCTTTTTTGCATAAAAATTTGTTTTTCTCTCAATGGCCGAATCAACTCTCTTATTTTCTCTCTCAATTTTTTCGGTCTCTCTCATTTTCTATTTCTGATTTTCATTCGTTCTCTTTTTCTCACTCTCTTTTTGTAACCTCACTTTATCTTCATAAACCTGCTTTGGTGTAAAAGGAACTAGAGTGATTGTTCTTTGATTTTTTACAAACGAATATTTGTTGGTGAAGCCATCATGCTTAACACACCGATTGAATTGCCATGGCCGGCCTAGTAACAAGTGTCCAGCTTGCATCGGAACTACATCACACAAAATGAAGTTTTCATATTTTCCAATACGAAAGGAAACTAACACCTGTTTGTTCACCCTCACTTCACCACTATCATTGAGCCATTTCAATTTGTAAAGCCAAGGATGTTTAATTGTTGGCAGCCCTAATTTCTCAACCATTGTAGTGCTAGCACTACAAGATAAAATGTCAACATCGGCGCTTTTTTTACATATTTCGGTGCTTTAAAGTGCTGCAATATGAATTTTCAGCGCTGCGCCGGATAAAGCACCGGTATGTGTGGCGTCAAAGCGCAAATATTGGCACTTAAAGAAAGCGTCGCAATATGCATATTTTTCCGGTACTTAGAAGCGTTGCTATATTTTGGCACTTTTAAGCGCCGAAATATACTGGCACTTATATAGCGGCGCTTAGAAGCGCCGCTATATTGCGGACATATTCATATTACGGCACTTTTAAGCGCTGCTAAAAGTGGTTGTAAGCGCCACTAAAAATTGTTTTTACAGCCCTTTTAAGCGCCGAAATATACCAGCGCTTAGAAGCACCGCTATATTGCGGATATATTCATATTACGGCACTTTTAAGCGTCACTGAAAATGTTTGTAAGTGCCACTAAAAATTGTTTTTAAGCGTCACTGAAAACAAAAGTTGCTTATCATATTTTATAGAAAAATGGGCAGAATTTCCCCTATTTTTCCATAAAACATCTTGTAAAAGAAAAAAAATATACAATCCAAACAATATAGCCAATTCACAACTTAACAAGGAAACAACAAAAAAGAAACAGAGGATAAAACAAATGCATCTAAGAGAAAAGACTATCTCTAACTTTCACAAAGATCTCTATGACAATGGCCAGAATAACTCTTTCTAAAAGAAATCGACAAAATAAACCATGTTTTTAAGACATTTTGCAAATCTAAATAAACCTGTATAATATAAAATCAACTCAATAATATCTAATTCAAAGAAAATTGATCCAAAAAGGGAAAGAAACTGGAAACTTTCAAATCAACCAATAAAAAGAACTTAGCCTCTGAATTGCTATATATAAGAAACTTCACAGAATTTAGCCTCTGGTATCATATTCCAAAAAATATTAATTGATCTCAAAATTTTTACCACATATTTTACATGTTACTCGACCAGCTTTATCATGGAAAGAGGTATTAAACTATTAACTATAGCCACAGTGATAGCATTATTAACCAGCAAGAAGAACAAATTCCAATCTAAACAATAATAGCATTACAAACCCCTGCTGCAACAAAACAACCCCCATTTCAACCACACACAGTATAAGATCCAGCTTATGTACTCATATATATAACTACTAAGATTAATGATAATCTTCACCTTAATGAAGTTTCTTACAAACTCTAAAAGGATGTCCCATACATATAAATAAACTCTATTTCTTGTTTGCACGTATGGAGTCTAGACCAATTGTTATATACCCTTCCTCCAAGCCCAACAAATTAAGGAATATTAAATACAATAAATGTCAATATAATCATTAAGAAAACATCAATGCTGGTTCAATGTTCTAAACAATACCTTCTATGTAGTATAAAAAATGTTCTAATACTCACTAGATACACAAGAAACTGCATTTTCACCTTAAAGTGGTCGTGACATCAATACAATGGTGGTAAGAATGTCGTCGGTGGACACTTCAATAAGAAATAGAGAAGCTTCTTTTGAAAGAAAAAATAAATCATCTCCAAAGCCAAAAGCCATAAGTAGTGTTATGTAATAGAATAAAACTAAATTTACATAAGATATCAAGTCACTAATCAGTGGTAATGAAATCTAAATAATTTATCAATTCAAACAGCATCATCGAAACAACCCAAAATACTAACATCTATCTTTATTTTCCTTTTAGGTAAAAAAGACTGGAGGTATTTGAGGTTCACAACAAGACTAAATGGCAGTTCTCAATTCTCAACTCCTAAAATTTGGAAGGAAGTTGGGCATCAGTGAGCTTTTAAAAACATATGCAAACAAAGAAAAAAAAAATTAACAAGTCAACAACAATATATAATGTTTTATGCACAATCATAACTATCTTTTGAAAGGAAACAAATACGATTTTAAAACCTAAGTCAAGTATGCAAAGAAATCTGTAATTTCGTGCCAGACATGTCTAGAACAACATCTTCAAGTGAATCAGATGATTTCTATGGAGGTTCTAAGAATATCCTAAAATAAGGAATGGAAGGACAGGGAACTTTATTCAGTGAAAAAGCAGTTCTGCAAATTTGATGTTATGGAATAGTTAGATATAGAACCCAGACTTAAATTCAAATGACCGAATCCAAGCTTTTTAATGAAACTGAAGACCTATAAGCAACAAGAATTAGAAGAAAATACAATGTCCATAGAAGGAAAAGACATCAACTTTTATAAATATTCTAGACACATGAACTGTTACAAAAAATTCTTGACTTGTTAGTAGAAAATAAATTCAAAAAAAAATACATTGTCACTGATGACAAAGAAGGACCAAATTGTGGTTAGTACATAGATAGTAACCTCTCATTATGCGCATAAATAGATTATCATGCAAAAATGTGAATAAGGTCTTCTGTTGATACTATCATGTTATATAATTTGTCATAATTAAGGTCAGTTATCCTTCAAGAGGCTGCAAATGTAAAATGCAGTTATTCACTCAAAACTTTCAAAAGGAAATTGCTACACATATTGGGAGTTATGATTGTCCTGTCATCAGAAAGAAACATATTATGTTCACATCCAAGTTGCAATGCTAGATAAAAAACGCAAGCAGATTTCTTGGTCTGTACAAGACTCAAGACTGCACATTTGGCTGGTATAAGGGCAGGTAATATCACTATGTCACTAATTCCATTCACCCACTGTTATGGTATTACAGGCACTTGTTCAGTTCTTTGTCATAATCTCTGACAGTATGTACATTGCAGGTGCTTGTGTATAATCTCCTACGTAAGTATACGCTATACAGAGCCTACTTTTGTGGAATATAAATAGACCAGCATGAATTAACTTGAACATTAATTGTTTCCAGTCTTTTTAGATAGTAATATGAGTACGTTAATCAATGTTAAGGTTTGATAATGTTGGTTAAAATGTGGCATAGTATTCACTTATCTAACTGTCAGCTATGGTAATGGTTACTTTAAATTGTATAGGTTACTTTTTCTGTCAGAAACAAAAAAAAAAATAGAGATAATAGGTTTTTCCACTCCACTCAACAAATCATAGCCTTCAACATTTTTTATTCTAAATATTCAAAACCAACAAGTCGTGAATCTATTAAGAGGTCATCAATATATTAAAAAGTCTAGAATGTTACATAACTGTTTTTTTTATAAGTAAAAGAATTATATTAAAAACACCATGAGGTGCAACCCAATAACAAAATACTATATACAAGATAGTATCTCCACAAAATCTATGAACTCATCCACATTAACATAAATTTTTTTGCATACAACCTACTTAAATTAATGGGGGGAAATTATTAAATGAAACATTATCCAAAAGACAACAAATTATAGCATCGCTACACTGAGCTATCATTATTTCATCACAGGTAATGAGTTCTAGAAATGCATAATGTTATGATATTATCACATAGTAAATCCACTCAACTTCACCACTCGTCTAAGAAGGATTAAACATATAGCATGATAAATCCATGATCAACTTCTAGAAAGAGAGATTCTTGTCAGGCACCGTGCCAAGATTTCATACTGGACCAAAGGAAGCTTCATTTAAAATTATAGGAAAGCTCACTATAATTATTAATAAAAGTTCACTTTTTCTGTAAGTACTATTCTTAAATATCTTACATAAAACCATGATATACGTAAGTTAAGTTACCACAAATTTTCGTGATGTTTCATCAATAAAAGTTTCATCCTTGCGTTTATGAGTTTCAAAAAAAAAAACTCTACACTGCCCTGGCTCATTTCCATGTTTCATCTCCTACCATTTATAAAAAGAGTTCAAACAGTAACTCAATACACTACATCTCAAATAAAAGATTAGATGAATGAAGCAAATGAACTCACATATTCATCCTGTCTTCTAGCAAAACTCTTTGAACCGGTCGTGTGAGGACATTGTTGTCTTTCATGTGCCGTTGTCCCTATAGTAGAATATTTCTACACCAAAAATAAACCAACTGAATAATAAGTCATTATTAGAAAATAGAAACAATAAGAATCCAAATGAACATAATTATGAAAAAAGCAACCTCACTCTGCTCAGAGAACCAGTAGTACACCAGTTACTTCCACTGGTCTTGATCTACTCCTTTTGGAACATTATTGCTCAAAACTTATTGTTTTGATTTGTTCCTCACGTGGTCCCTTTTAAGCATATATCGGTAGTCCTTCCTTTTTTTCCCGATCATCATCAATAAAAAATTTTCTATCGCCTCAATCATAGGGTAATGGAACTTCCTCTACCACAAAGAAAGGAAATCGATGTCAAATAATTTTTTTTGGTGTTAGGGGTTATGCATGTACAACACCACAAAAACAAAAACAAAATTTGGAAGAAAACCCGAAATTAAGTTATTGTTACTTACCCGAATCAATAAAACAAGATCTTTCTTATAGTTAGAAGGGACCTTCTTCCAATCCGTGTAATTAAGCGAACAAAGGTTCCCTCTCTTTGCAACCTTGCCCAACCAGCTACTTAATATTTGGCCACTTTTTTTAATAGGTTGGTTATGTGCATTGAAGTGGACCACAATTTTTTCACCACGTTCAAGGGACCACACTTGTGAGGTTCTCAGGACATGTGTTTGCTTCCTCACCCTCCCTTCAGAATCTATACATTGAAAACATAAATGTTATAATTAGTATAACAATGTGATATCAAACTAGTTATAAAGAGAATGTATTTTAATACAAAAATTACCAATTATCTCGTATTGTTCACTATTATTGTTTTCACTTTCCGTTGTTATTGGCTCGGTCTCAGAATCATTTTGCGAGTCATGATCATCATCAAGGTGATACTCATGCTCATGGTCAATATCTTCTTGATGGTGTGAAGACTCGGCTCCAGCCTGGTTTGACATATTATCTTTGACTGAGGGAGAAATATATTTTGACCTATACATCTTGCAATCTGTATATATAAAAATATAAAGATGATTATATCTCACACTATCAAGAAGGAATGGTCAAAGGCTCGCAGCAAATGCAGCAATCAATAACTTTTGAGTACCTGTGAATAAATGAACAAATAAGTGCTTCAAATAGGATTTAAAGAACAAGCAATAATCAATCCTACAACTAAAACAGAAATTTACAACATTCTGAAGTAACATTCCATAAACTATACGCAAAAAAGATCAGGACTATTGAACTATGTGATACAAAGCAACAGTAACCCGAAAGAATACAATAAAACATTACAAATCTCGTTGACACATGTGTATCACATAAATACACATCCAAATACAATTACATGGAAATGCACATAAAACCAGTTGGCATCTTCGTCAATGTCCAACTGGAACACTAGTGGATTATAAACTAGTGTGAGTGTCGTCTATACGAGAGACTTTCTCCCCATGAAAAACTCATTCGGTATAACCTGGACTAAATCCATTATACAATAGATGCTCCTGAACAATTTCTAGTTCGAATAAATAATAATTACCACATCTCCTACATGGACAAACAATACTGCCATGACCACAAGCTTTCTGACACGCAAATATAATAAAGTTTGCAACACCATTCATATAGGCTTTACTCGACCTCGGTTTATGTATCCAACTTTTATCCATTTTTAGATGACGCCAATAGAATTTCCTAAAACGATGTTAAGAAAGTCAGAATTGAAATATTTTTGGCAAAAAAAGGCATAATCACAAACTTAGATTTGATTGGTAAGTGGATGAACTGAAATTGATAACAAAAAATTGAGTTAATACTATATTTAACATTATATACAAAGTATCCCAATAAAAAAAAACAAACTATTCCCAATAAAAAATTATTTTAAAAAAAACATTATTTATTTTCCATAACATTACAGTATTTATTTTCCAAACTTTTTCGAAAAATACTATTAAACATGTAAGTGTATCAACTCTTATGGCATTAGGCACGTCTATAACCTTCATGCGGCCATCGACAAAAAAAACTGATTATAAATATATTGCCAGGAAAACAGAAAACATAATAACTTATGAAGCATTTAACATTGGCATTTGTCATTGAAACGGATGAAAAGAAATTGCCATGCATGCGCTTGCTCTCCTTGTAGTTTTGTTCCTTTAGGTTGTGAATAATGAAGTACATTATCAAACACTCAGTATTGGTGAAAATGACTAGAGAAATAGCACAAACAGTCAATTTTTTAATCAGAAGCTGAAGACCTTTTCATATGTATGTATCTGCATTCATATGCATGCATGTATTATTATAAATGATAAAATTGAAGTAGATATTATCCCTCTCAAGGATAACCAAATAAATAGTTCCTACATAATGGCCATGTTTCTTGTTTGAAAGAAACCTTTTTTGATAAGTGTGTTTTAAATAAACCTACTTCCTCTAAATCTGTTATCGTGTCCACAAGTGTCTCCAACATTCGGAAGAGTATTAGTACCAAAGGAATGCTTTAACAATGGTAATCAACATGTGAATAAGTACATCAAAACCAGCCTACTTAAGGCCCCAGAAAGATTTAAAAAGAATTCTCACGTAGAGATTAGAAAAGAAAAGAAATTAGATGTTCAAAATAAATGGTTGCACCACTAAAGGGGACTTGATCCTCGTATGGTAGACCAAGAAGTGACTAAAGATGTATTATAAACACATACCATAACTCTGAACCATGACCAGATGACCAATTTAAATGTGTGTGTAAGAGAGAGAGGGCGTTATTTTCCTAGTGCATAGTTAAAATATTGGCAAGAATTACCCAATGTCTAGAATTCAATAAAGCTAAATAAGTATCTACATAAATCAAACCTAAGAGAATTATTTTTGGTGCAGAACATCATCACTCAGGATATAATATGGATGAGTCACTTGACATTACTATATTTGAAATAGCTTATTTCATAGAAGCCAAAAAGGAAGCGACAAATCATTATCCAGTCACAAGAAATTGTATCTCATAAGTTTTTCCAGAAAACCTTCTAATCCCCAAGCATCGCAAAAACAATGGAAAAATAAGTATTAAGAAACTGGAAATTGCATATAAAGCACAATAAATCACCCCAAGGGATCACTTCTTGAAAGTAAAATTTCATATTTCAAGTCATCACATGTACATATGGTAAGGTGGAGGAAGTATAACATATTAAAGCAAAAAGTAAATAGGGCATCTGAACTAATTACAGTGGTATTTTTGCTGGTGTACCTGGACCACGTGTATATTTTCTTGGGGTATGATAATGTTTTAGGCATACAATAGTTGTTCGCTGTCCATATGGGAACAAAGAAAGAACACAAAAATCACTTCAATGGAGAAGCATATATTTGTCCCCTCACCCCACAATTCTTGTTCCCCACCCAAAGAAAATGAGAAATAGAGACAGAGCAAATGCTTCCCAATAAGGACATAACGGTTGCACGTACTCAAATTTTACAGACACTGAGCATAGTTCAAAAGTCTATGTCTTAAACCGAAGTGATGAAGACAAGGCTAACAAATGGGAGGCAGATCCGATTCAAGTTCTAATTAGTCAAGTTACAAGAGCCCGAGCTAAATGGTTTATTCAAGTTTCAATTGGTCCAGTTACAAGGGCCCGAGCTAAACGGTTCAAGAAAACTCTCAATGGACTTATTCAACACATTTGGGCTAAAAACCATCTTTGGGAGCCTAAGGATGATGCTATACATGATCCACAAGGATGGGTTTCCACGATCCAAGGGAACTTCCACTTTGGAATTTCAGGAAGACCCAACGATCAGAATTAAAATGGTCATATCTTTTTGCCCGCAACTTCAAATGGGCTGAAACTTGTTAGGGTGGAAAGATGACGTATTGAACTTCAATTTAGACCTAAGAAAGCTTCAAAAAGGATATCGTTTGGGCCTGTTATGATTAGCCTAAATCCAACTGGCTATTGCATCCGAATCTTCTTCCATTTTGGGCTTACACCTTGCACCTTGCACCTTTTCTTAATTGTTTCCTTTTGAATTTAATTGTTGCATTATAAGGCCTGCATGCTAAGTTAGGTACTCTCTTTATTTGGATTTTAGGTTACCAAAATTCTATTTAGGTTTATTTTCTATTTCGTAGTTTCATATTCCTACCAGAATTCTGTTTAGGCTTATTTCCTATTTCTTAGTTTTTCTTCTTCTAATTGGTTACAAATTCTCATGTATTTAAATAACTATTGCCTTTTGGAATAACACAATTCAAATTTGATTCATGCTTTTGGAGAGAAATTTCTCTTTGGTTCTTATAGAACTTCTGAACTTATCGGAGTTTCCGTGGCGTTCATCTTCGACTTATCAATCAATCCTTCCATAATTGATTGTGGTGTCTTCATTATACCAAGGTTCTTGCTTCAATATAAGCAACGGGTCACGGTCTCAGTCTTCATTATACCAAAGTTCTTGCTTTAATATAAGCAAGGGGTCACGGTCTCACATAAATCTACTTCTAGACGATCTTGGAAGTCTTCTTGATATATCAATTTCTTAGTTCTTGGCATGGATCATATCAGTTGTTATCAGAGCCTTCTAGCTGCAGGTCTGCTTATCTTTTATTTTGATTCATAAAAAAAAATAAAAAATACATGAAAAAAAAAACAAATTTCCAGTTTAGGAAAAAAAACGTGAAAAAAAGAAAGTATGTAATATTTAGATTCAATCCTTTCAATTCTTATTTCAATTTCTCATCTTTGTTTCCTTGTATCCTAGCTTTTAAATTAGCCTTTAAATCCGAATTTCTTTGTGAGTTGTTGGTGAATTGTTGCTGAAAACTTTGATACTTATTCGGTTACTTTGATAAGAACCTATAGAGGATTATTACGAGTGGAAAAAGGCAAGAGTGGTGAGCATATAAGAGAGGAAAAGCCAATCTAATTTTTGTGTGAAAACATGAGTGAAATTGAGTAACTCATTCTTTGAGTGAAACACGTGAGGGAGTGTGTGAGGTTCTTTTGTTTTGCTAACGTTGTTTTTGCAGCAAACATATCAGACGACAAGAACAAAAATAATTTCGGAGATACATCGGGAGAGGGTGATCCGAAGTTGCTCATGGAGGCTTTGATGGGTGAGATGAGAAGAGTATTGAGAACAGAGATGGAACAGGTTCATAAGCCGATAGATCAGGTAGAGAATGCACGTGTGAGGCAGCAACAAATCGCTCCTAATGTGCGCAGGAGGGAGAGAGTTCAACTTAGGGGAAAGAGAGTTGAAGATGAAGAGTATTATGGGAATGGATTTGATGAAGAAGATGATCGGGAATCAGTTGTCAGCCATAGGAGATTTGGTGGTTGAGGTAGAGAAGCTAGGAATCGGGAAGACAATAACTTGGGTAGTATTAAGATAAAGATTCCATCGTTTCAAGGCAAAAACGATCCTGAAGCTTACCTTGAGTGGGAGAAGAAGATAGAATTAGTGTTTGATTATTATAATTATTCCGAGCTTAAAAAGGTTAAACTTGCAGCCATTGAATTTTTAGACTATGCGAATGTTTGGTGGGATTAGTTAGTGTTAAACAGGAGGAAAAATAGAGAGCGTCCAATAAAGACTTGGGAGGAGGTGAAAACCGTGATGAGAAAACGGTTTGTTCCAAGCAATTACTACCGTGAGTTGTACCAAAAATTGCAAAGTCTTATACAAGGTAGTCGGAGTGTGGAGGATTATTATAAAGAGATGGAAGTAGCTATAATCCGAGCAAATGTAGAGCAGGATCGAGAGGCTATTATGGCTAGGTTCTTGGCTGGTTTGAACCTAGAAATTGCTAATTCGGTGGAGTTGCATCATTATGTGGAGTTGGAAGATATGGTGCACATGACTGTCAAAATTGAGAACCAACTCAAGAGGAAGGGCAACAATACACGACGAAACCCTAACTCGGGTTCATCTTAGAGGCTGAATTTTGTTAAGCAAGCCACGACCAAACCCAAAACCGAGCAAAAGCAAAAAAATACCAGCCATGGAAATCAAGGTAAAACTGACTCTTCCACCACTAGAAATTGTGATATTAAGTGTTTTAAATGCCAAGGCAGGGGTCACATAGCAAGCCAATGTCCAAACAAAAGAGTTATGGTATTGCGAGATAATGGTGAAATTGAAACCGAGGGCGAAGAAGATACCTGATGAGGACACGACTAACAAATGGGAGGCGGATCCTATTCAAGTTCCAATTGGTCAAGTTATACGGGCCCGAGCTAAATGGTTTATTCAAGTTCCAATTGGTCCAGTTATAAGGGCCCAAGCTAAATGGTTCAAGAAAACTCTCAGTTGACTTATTCAACATATTTGGGTTAAGAACCATCTTTGGGGGCTCAAGGATGATGTTATACATGATCCACAAGGATGGGTTTCCATGATCCAAGGAAACTTCCACTTTGGAATTTCAGGAGGACTCAACGACCAGAATTAAAATGGTCATATCTTCTTGCCCGCAACTCCAAATGGGCTGAAACTTGTTGCGATGGAAAGATGATGTCTTGAACTTCAATTTAGACCTAAGAAAGTTCCAAAAAGGATATCGTTTGGGCCTGTTATGATGGGCCTAAATCCAGTAGGCTGTTGCATCGAATCTTCTTCCACTTTGGGCTTGCACCTTGCACATTTTCTTAATTGTTTCCTTCTGAATTTAATTGTTGCATTATAAGGCTTGCATGCCAGGTTAGGTACTTTTTTTATTTGGATTTTAGGTTACTAGAATTCTATTTAGGTTTATTTCCTATTTCGCAGTTTCCTATTCCTACCAGAATTCTGTTTAGGTTTATTTCCTATTTCTTAGTTTTCCTTTTTATAATTGGTTATGAATTCTCGTGTATTTAAATAGCCATTGGCTTTTAGAATAAGACTATTTTAGATTTGATTCATGCTTTTGGAGAGAAATTTCTCTTTGGTTCTTTTAGAACTTCAAAACTTATCGGAGTTTCCATGGCGTTCATCTTCGACTTATCAATCAATCCTTCCATAATTGATTGCGGCGTCTTCAATATACTAAGGTTCTTGCATCAATATAAGCAACAGGTCGCGGTCTCAATTTTCTTATACCAAGGTTCTTGCTTCAACATAACTAACGGGTTGCGGTCTCACATAAATCTGCATCTAGACGATCTTGGAAGTCTTCTTGATCCATCAATTTCTTAGTTCTTGGTGTGGATCGTATCAGTTGGTATCAGAGCCTTCCAGTTGTTGGTTTGCTTATCTTTTGATTTGATTCATAAAAAAAAATGAAATTGAAAAAAAAAGAACAAAATTCCAGTTTAGGAAAAAAAAACGTGAAAAAAGTGTATAATATTTAGATTCAATCCTTTTTATTCTTATTTCAATTTCTCATCTTTGTTTCCTTGTATTCTAGCCTTTAAATTAGCCTTTAAATTTGAATTTTTTTTGTGACTTATTGGTGAATTGTTGCTGGAAATTTTGATACTTATTCAGTTAGTTTGATAAGAACCTATAGAGGATTATTACAAGTGGAAAAAGGCAAGAGTGGCGAACACATAAGATGGGAAAAGCCAATATGATTTTTGTGTGAAAACACGAGTGAAATTGAATGATTCATTCTTTGAGTGAAACACGTGAGGGAGTGTGTGAGGTCCTTTTGTTTTTCTAACGAAGTTTTTCCAGCAAACATGTCAGACGACAAGAACAAAAATAATTCCGGAGATACATCAGGAGAGGGTGATCCGAAGTTGCTCATGGAGGCTTTAATGGGTGAGATGAGAAGAGTGTTAAGAACGGAGATGGAATAGGTTCATGAGCAGATAGATCGGGTAGAGAATGCATGTATAGGGCAATAACAAAACACTCCTAATGTGCGTAGGAGAGAGAGAGTTTAACCTAGGGGAGAGAGAGTTGAAGATGAAGAGTATTATGGGAATGGATTTGATGAAGAAGATGATCGGGAATCAGTTGTTAGCCATAGGAGATTTGGTGGTCGAGGGAGAGAAGCCAGGAATCGGGAAGACAATAACTTGGGTAGCATTAAGATGAAGATTCCATCATTTCAAGGCAAAAACGATCCTGAAGCTTACCTTGAGTGGGAGAAGAAGATAGAATTAGTGTCTGATTGTCATAATTATTCCGAGCTTAAAAAGGTTAAACTTGCGGCCATTGAATTTTTTGACTATTCGATTGTTTGGTGGGATCAACTAGTGTTGAACAAGAGGAGAAATAGAGAGCGTCCAATAGAGACTTAGGAGGAGATGAAAACCGTGATGAGGAAACGGTTTGTTCTAAGCCATTACTATCGTGAGTTGTACCAAAAATTGCAAAGTCTTACACAAGGTGGTCGAAGTGTGGAGGATTATTATAAAGAGATGGAAGTAGCTATGATTAGAACAAATGTAGAGGAGGATCGAGAGGCTACTATGGCTAGGTTCTTGGCTGGTTTGAACCTAGAAATTTCTAATTCGGTAGAGTTGCATCATTATGTGAAGTTAGAAGATATGGTGCACATGGCTGTCAAAATTGAGAACCAACTCAAGAGGAGGGGCAACAGTACACAACAAAACCCTACCTCAGGTTCATCTTGGAGGCTGAATTTTGTGAAGCAAGCCACTGCCAAGCCCAAAACCGAGCAAAAGCAAGAAAGTACCAGCCATGGAAATCAAGGTAAAACTGACTCTTCCACCACTAGAAATCGTGATATTAAGTGTTTTAAATGCCAAGGCAGGGGTCACATAGCAAGCCAATGTCTGAACAAAAGAGTTATAGTATTGCGAGATAATAGTGAAATTGAAACCGAAGGCGAAAAAGATACCGAATCTATGCCTCCATTGGAGGATGCGAGTGATGAGGAATACACTGCCCAAGGAGAATTGTTGGTTGCAAGGAGAGCTCTAAGTGTGCAAATCAAAGAAAATGACGAAGTGCAGCGAGAAAACATCTTCCATACTAGATGCCACGTGTAAAACAAGGTATGTAGTATGATTATTGATGGAGGTAGTTGTACTAACGTTGCTAGCACTTCAATGGTTGAGAAATTAGGGCTGCCAATGATTAAACATCATCAGCCTTACAAGTTACAATGGCTCAATAATAGTGGTGAACTGAGGGTGAACAAACAGGTGTTAGTTTCCTTTCGTATTGGAAAATATGAAGATGAAGTTTTGTGTGATGTAGTTCCGATGCAAGCTGGACACTTGTTACTGGGTCGGCCATGACAATTCGATCGGGGTGTTAAGCATGATGGCTTCACCAACAAATATTCGTTTGTAAGAAATCAAAGAACAATCACTCTAGTTCCTTTGACACCAAAGCAGGTTTATGAAGATCAAGTGAGGTTACAAAAAGTGAGTGAGCAAACGAAAGAGAGTGAGAAAAAGAGAACGAATGAAAACCAGACAGAGAAAATGAGAGAGGCCAAAAAAATTGAGATAGAAAATAAGATAATTGATTCGGCCATTGAGAGAAAAACAAATTTCTATGCAAGAACGAGTGAAATAAAAAGAGCGATGATTTTAAATTAGCCAAAGATTGTACTTTTGTACAAAGAGGCGTTAAACAGTAACCAATTTGAATCATTTTTGCCTAGTTCTATTGTTTCTCTTTTACAGGAGTTTGATGATATATTTCCCGAGGAGATTCCACATGGCTTACCTCCTATTCGAGGAATTGAACATCAAATTGATTTCGTGCCCAGTGCTATAATTCCAAACCGACCAACCTATCAAAGCAATCCCGAAAAGACAAAGGAGCTACAAAGGCAGGTTAGTGAATTAATGGAAACGTGGTACAGAGAAAGCATGAGCCCGTGCGCTGTTCCAGTGATTTTGGTTCCTAAAAAGGATGGAATGTGGAGAATATACGTTAATTGCCGAGCAATCAACAATATAACGGTAAAGTATCGACATCCTATTCCTCATTTAGATGATATGCTAGATGAACTGCACGGTGCATGTGTATTCTCTAAAATTGATTTAAAAAGTGGATATCATCAAATAAGAATGAAAGAAGGTGATGAATGGAAAACTACTTTTAAAACTAAATATGGTTTATATGAGTGGTTAGTTATGCCATTTGGATTAACAAATGCACCAAGTACCTTCATGAGATTAATGAACTATGTTTTGCGAGCTTTTATAGGCAGATTCGTTGTTGTTTACTTTGATGATATTCTCATTTATAGCACAAACTTAGATGATCATGTTGTACACTTCAAATAAGTTTTGGATCTGCTTAGAAAAGAAAAGTTGTTTGCTAACTTGAAGAAGTGCACTTTTTGCACCGATAAGCTTGTGTTTCTTGGTTTTGTTGTAAGTGCACAAGGAATACAGGTTGATGATGAGAAGATCCGTGCAATTAAATAATGGCCAAGTCCCACGAGTGTAGGTTAAGTTCGTAGTTTTCATGGACTTGCTAGTTTTTACAAGAGGTTCATGAAAGACTTTAGCAGTATTGCCGCACCGCTTATCGAAGTCATCAAGAAGAACATTAGATTCAAATGGGGAGACGAGCAAGAGAAGAGGTTCCAATTGATCAAAGAAAAATTAACTAATGCTTTTTTTCAAGTCCTTAAGCGCATCAATAACAATGCATACAAATTGGATTTACCAACTGAGTACAATGTTAATACCACTTTCAATGTTTCTGATTTACGCCCTTTTGATGTAGGTGATGATTTGAGGACAAATCCTTTTCAAGAGGAAGGGAATGATGAGGACACGACTAACAAATAGGAGGTGGATCCTATTCAAGTTCCAATTGGTCAAGTTACAAGGGTCTAAGCTAAACAGTTTATTCAAGTTCCAATTGGTCCAGTTACAAGGGCCCGAGCTAAGTAGTTCAAGAAAACTCTCAATAGGCTTATTCAACACATTTGGGCTAAGAACCATCTTTGGGGGCCTAAGAATGATGCTATACATGATCCACAAGGATAGGTTTCCATGATCTAAGGGAACTTCCACTTTGGAATTTCAGGAGGACCCAACGATCAGAAGTAAAATAGTCATATCTTCTTGCCTGCAACTCCAAATGGGCTGAAACTTATTGGGGTGGAAAGATGACGTCTTGAACTTCAATTTAGACCTAAGAAAGTTTCAAAAAGGATACTGTTTGGGCCTATTATGATGGGCCTAAATCCAGTAGGTTGTTGCATCCGAATCTTCTTCCACTTTGGGCTTGCACCTTGCACCTTTTCTTAATTGTTTCTTTATGAATTTAATTGTTGCATTATAAGGCTTGCATGCCAAGTTAGGTACTTTCTTTATTTGGATTTTAGGTTACCAGAATTCTATTTAGGTTTATTTCCTATTTCGTAGTTTCCTATTCCTACCAGAATTTTGTTTAGGTTTATTTCCTATTTCTTAGTTTTCTTTTTTCTAATTGGTTACGAATTCTTATGTATTTAAATAGCCATTAGCTTTTGGAATAATACAATTCAGATTTGATTCATATTTTTGGAGAGAAATTTCTCTTTGGTTCTTTTAGAACTTCTGAATTTATCGGAGTTTCCGTGGCGTTCATCTTCGACTTATCAATCAATCCTTCCATAATTGATTGTGGCGTCTTCATTATACCAAGATTCTTGCTTTAATATAAGCAATAGGTCATGGTCTCAGTCTTCATTATACCAAGGTTCTTACTTCAGTATAAGCAACGGGTCACGGTCTCACATAAATTTGCTTCTAGACGATCTTGGAAGTCTTCTTGATCCATCAATTTCTTAGTTCTTGGCGTGGATCATATCAGATATGAAGTCTTAGAAGTTAGAATATAAACATGAGTTGTGCCATATTTTTTTTTCATTTTTAATTTTCTGAATACACCAAAACCCTTGAGTTCACTATTCTACCACAGTTTTAAATTTTTTGCTTTTTAGTGGGGTCACATAAAGTTAATATCTTAACACATACGTGAGTTTCTCTATTGAGTAGAGTAAATTTTACACCCATGTGTCATTTAATCAAGATTTTTTTAAAGTCATTGTGAATCAAATCTGTTTGAATGAACCTAATTAGAATCTTCTCTCAAACTATTTTCTCCCTTGCCCACCATCATTTTTATCCTCAATCCCTTGCTGCTAACTTCCCCACTCACTTTCAATTCTCCTTAGCCACCAACATCAGTCTGTGTTTAACTTCTAACCTAGATGTCGCTCCCTTATTCACCCTTCATTTAAGAGACGAAGCCTTGAGCCAGTTCCCATATTGATAGAAAATTTTATTCTCTTAATTTTCTCCTTCATCTTCCTTTGGGCAATCTTTAACTCCAAGAACTAATAAACCATATGTGAAACAAAAGAAAGGTAATCTCTCATATTTTAGAGACAAAATTCTTCATTTAGTCTCTGCTCTAAAATTGAAAGTGATCCCTCTTCTGAATGGTTTTGAAACATCTAACTTCACTTTACTCCTAACAAATTTGTCCCACCCAAGACTATCATTTTCCATATCTACGATCACCTCTCCAACTTTGCTCCCTATTTTCATCCCCATTGTTGGATTCATAAGTCCCAGCAGTACATTGTATGCCCTAACCTAGAGAAGTGCATGAGTGAAATCGATTTTCAACGGTTATGTTTTACCATCCACTTCTATTAGCATGATCAAACTATCATCAAAAGACCATGGTGAGCCTTTAAACACGACGCTCTCCTTATCCCTTTTATTTCCAAATTAAAACATGAATAAATTCTCTCCAAGTATTATGTGTTGCATGGGATTTGAAGTTTTCCAAATTAACTTGAGAGTACCAATGAAAGCGTTGGCACCGAATGTTCAAGATGTTAACAACTTCCTAAGAAGAGATTATTCATCCTTTTTCACCCCATCGTTATCCTCACCATCATCAATTTCAAATCCTCAAGACTCATCTTTTGTAATTTTCAACCATTTCCATAACTCTTCCAAACCTCCTTCCGTCACAGTGTTTGATCCATTTACCTAATACAATACTAAGGACTCTCCTAATCCTAGATTTAAAGAGAAGACAAACTTGCCCTAGGCAAGAATCCTGAGCTCCTCCAGAAACCCTAGCTTCTAAAGAGAGAAAACCCTACGATGGCTAACCTAGGGACTAAAGATTTTGAAACTTTTAAGTTATAGATTTAGCTAAATTTTATCCATGTAGCATTAGAATTTAAATTAAACTTGAGTTTCATGATAATATGATTAAGATTTTGATTGAGTGAGTTTTAATATTGTAGCTAAGGAAAATCCTAAATATTGGTAATGATGAATTATAAACATAATTATTATAAAAGAAGAATTATAAACAAAATTGTCTAAAGATGTGTTTATACTTGAAACTTATAAGCCTGAGTTTGTTTCGTTTTCTTTTCAAACTTGCCCTAGGCAAGAATCCTGAGCTCCTCCAGAAACCCTAGTTTTTAAAGAGAGAAAACCCTACGATGGCTAACCTAGGGACTAAAGATTTTGAAACTTTTAAGTTATAGATTTAGCTGAATTTTATCCATGTAGCATTATAATTTAAATTAAACTTGAGTTTCATAATAATATGATCAGTGTTTTTAAAAGCGAGGGCATTGGGCGAGGTGTTTTGCCTCAATGAGGTGAGGCGTAAGCCCCGAAGCGTTGGGGTGTAAGCCCCAAAACGTTGGGGCGTAAGCCCCGAGGCGTTGAGGCGTAAGCTCCGAGGCATTGGGGCGTAAGCCTTTTGAAACATTAGGGCATTTTGAATAAAATAATATTAATTAAATTATAAAAATACAAAAAAACTAAAATAATATAAATTAATTAATTATCAATAAACTTTACTAACTTAAGACTATGAATCCATATTTATCAAAATATTTCATAAACAGACGTTAACATCACAAACATGATATTAAAAAAATCAAAACATATTGTGAAAATAAAACATGAGACCTAATTTGTGAACCAAGCATTGGCCAACAATAATCACAATTCATCTCACTCTAATCCTATCTCTTGTTTTGCAAGTAGCTAGGTCTTAGCAAAATTAAAAGACAAATGTTTTTTTTTATAATTAAATTCAATGGTTTCATGAAGTGAAAGGAAAAATTGTAATTATATTTATAATAAAACTTACCTAGCAGGCATGAATTGAAAGGTAAATTTATAATTATATTTATAATAAAACTTACACAGCAGGCTGGCAGTAGACTCATTATAATTTCTGAAGCAGTGTTAGTAGAAAGCTAATTTAACTCTGCTCTTTCTCTCTCTCTATCAACTCTCTTTTTTGAGGCTTCCTCCCTCTTCTCTCAAGAAAAACGATGGTTGGCACCGTCGAAGCTGCCATCAAGACTACCAGCTATAAATCCGCCGCCACGATCACCAGTGGCACCTCCACATCCTCTGCTGAGAAGCCTGCTTCGGAGTTGGCGCCTCTTTCGGAATCCAGAGACTAAACTGACTGTGGTTGGACCGATGCGGTGGGGCGACGAGGAGGACGACCCTCCAGAGGAGCCGACCGAATATTTGGAATCTAAGGAAAAATTTGCATTGGAGCTCGGCGTGGAATCCTTAAAACTCTTCGAGAACAAGAACATCAACAATCCTCGACGAACCTAAAGACTCCAACATCACAACGGTACGATCTCTCTCTTAGAAGAAAAATTTATGTTTTGAGATTGCAGAATTAAAAAAAAAAAATGCATTGGGCGTACGCCCAGATGCCCGGGACGTCAAAGGTGTACGCCTCGCCCAAACCCAAAAAACGATCGCCCCGTGATACTTTCGCCCTAGAATTCACGCCCTGGAGCGTTTTAGCCCGAAAACACCCCCAGGCGCGTCCCAAATTCGCCTTTCATAACATTGAATATGATCCATATTTTGATTGAGTGAGTTTTAATATTGTAGCTAAGGAAAATCCTAAATATTGGTAATGATGAATTATAAACATAATTATTATAAAAAGAAGAATTATAAACAAAATTGTCTAAAGATGTGTTTATACTTGAAACTTATAAGCCTGAGTTTGTTTCGTTTTCTTTTTTAAGATGGATGCAAGTTGAGCGGATACTAAAAAGAAATTTTAATTTTACTTTAGACAAAGTTTTACAAACAAGAAAAGTTAAAACATTTATTTAAAATTTATCGATTTAATTTTTGAAATATAGAATTTTTATTTAGGACATACATGTATTTAATGTATAAGTTTATATTAAACATCTAATGTTAAAATGCTAAATATAGGAAGGGGTCAAGGATCCTACTGGTTATATAGTAAACAAAAGAGGAACACACCGTAGTCTAATCACATGGGCCAATGTGGGCTTAGTGAAATATAGAAAGAAAGGAGAATATGAACCAGTGATAAGGATGGTGGTCATGTTAACAAACTAAAAAACTAATTTCTCTCATTGGTCCATGCCCACTGACTATTTCTATGCAGGACTAATGAAATATTAGGTTCCGCATTCAACTACCAAAGCACAAAGAATAAAATCATTCATGAAAATTGATTTTATAAGTTAGAGTTTAGAATCGATTTTCGTTGACAATTATTGGACCAAAAAAATATTTTAATACTTTCAGATAGTTAAATATAATTATTAATTTCACTCTTTTAATTTATTGATTCTTAATTAGAGTTTACATAAACTTTAATAGACAAAATCAACACTATCATTCATCATTATTATATCTATTAGTCCTATAATAAGTGCTTATGCACTTGCTAGTAAGGACAAATTTAGGTGGGAATGGGTGACACTTGCCCCTTCCTACATATTTTGTTTTAAAAACTTTTATGGACATTTATTGTTGATCTTTTGGACTATACCAACAGTTTAAATCGTCATTAAAGTTCAAAGAGTTTTTTTAAGTATTTTTTAACTTTAAACTCTGTAAATATTTTTCTAAAATCACTAAGAAAATAATCTTTTTATTTATACATAAAAAAATTTATACACAATAATATTTACGTTGTAAATATTTATATTTACAATTTACTTATATAATACGAATTCATATGTTTTTCTAATTAGCAAAAGCTTATGGATCCGTTGATGCATACTACACTTGATGATTTAAGTATTACTATTAGTTTATTAAACATTGAGTTTTACATTTAATTTACTCATTTCCTCCTTTACTAACTTTTAATTTCCACATCTATATCAATGGACAAATTCTTTGGTACCTTGTCTTATTTCAAGCCTTCAAGGTATCAAAAAGTTATCACATTTGAAGTAAAATAATCACACTTGATAATAATTTATCATATCTAAGAGTAATAATTCAAATGTGATAATTTACTATCAAATATGATTTTTTTATTAATAAACATAATATTTTTTTTGTGCCTTGGAAAAAGATAAGACAACAAAGTGTGACTCATGTCAATGACTCCACTTCTTCTTTTGAAAACCAACTCTTATCACAAAATAATGGTTGATTCATACATATTAGTAGAAATCCATGTATCATCTCTCACTTGATAATGAATTCTCCACCAAATGATATTTTAAAGTATTTGTTTATCTTTTGTTTCTTTTCCAATTTTTTCCCAGCAAAATTTTAATATTATTAATAGTGTTGTTTGAGTTCAGATTTAAATAAGTTTAAATCAATTTGTTTTGAAAAAATTTTAACAAGCTAGTTTAAGTTTACTTAAATCTAAACCCAAACCCAAACGACGCCAATATAAGCCTTCTCCTACCTTTTTTTTTATTTTTATCATCAAAACACTACATCACATTTTGTTAGTTGTTTTAACTTCTCTTTTATTTTTTGGATAATCTGTCTTAATTTCATTTATATATTGAAAATTAATAGAATCAAAGTTTATTATAAATTATTGTGATTTTTTTTATTCAAACGTGATTCAATGTCTCATCACCCGGGTTTATGATTTTGATAATTTGAGAACATTTCATTATGCTATATTTTTTCTTCTAAAATTCCTTTATTTATTTAGGATTCTTTCATTCTTTGATTAGTTATATGGTCTAAAGCATGTAAATTATGGGGTTAAATAGACAAAGGTCATGGTACTTCTGATAACAAATTAAATAAAACTAAAGGTAAATAATATTAAAGTTTTAAATTTAATTACAATTCATTCCATTCATTTAAATAAAATAACACAAATACAGTCTATCTCTTTTTTCAAATAAGTTCTCTCTTTTTAATTTCAAATCATAGTTAAGAAACTTAGCTAGTCTTGAATTGCACGGGATTGTTTTTTATTTTTTGAGTAAAGGATTGGATTGTTTTTTTTTTTTTTAGTAAAGGACGGGATTGTTGTGGAAGCGACAAACCGTTTGAGAAGATTGTTGTATTGGTAAATTAATGGATCTGATTGTAATTAGATCTAAACTGGAGGATGCATATGTTTTTTACCCCAAAACGAAAAAATTACTGAAGTAGTCCTATAATAAGGATGCTGATTCAGTTGCCATCGAGCCGGCTGACCTTTATGTCTGCTGATCACCGCAGATCCCCGCAGATCCGACGGTTACCAGGGTCGAGCGCACATGCATAGGAGCTCATTTAATCCTTCCCTTGTTATACCATCAAAACGGGCTTTGCGGCTGTCATATTCATTAGTTCTGCGATTTCTACTTTGATTTTTGTTTTTGGGTTTTCTGTCCAGATAGAGAGAGAGAGAGAGAGAGAGAGAGAGAGCCGAGAGGAGAGAGGGAAATAAGAAAATCATACTCTGTTGCTGCAATCATCACCGCTGTAGCATATACTCACTTGGTTGTGGTAACCTCCCTAACTCTATTTGTAAAACTGTAGCCCTAATTTCTCCTTCTTTTTGTTATTATTATTTATAAATTAAAATTACTGTGAGTCACGCTTATTAGTCTGGGAGATCTTTAAGCAAAGCAAAAGAATTAGTATTAGATTTGAAAGGTTAATTTTTGTTTCTGATATAACGTTTGCGGATCTATTGTTTCTTCTCTTTCAGTCTTATATACCTGACTTGTTCGCTGTGGATGTATGCCTGAATATACCTGCAATTTATAGGTTCCTCATTATTCTTCGTTGATCATATTTTGAAGTAGTTGTGTCATATATCTTTCTATACTATATAAGCCAGAACCCGGTTCTTTTATTCACCGTCAAAGTCAAATATCTGATCCTATAGAATTCCAAAACAGCCTCTTATTCATTTAGCAAAGCAAGTGCTTATAAGGGCATTGGAATCAATTATAAATTGAAGACAAGGCTCATTTACGTACATTGTTATCAATGGTAACTTCTAATAATAACGAATCCAGAGAGCTTATCAATAAGCGTAGCACATGTTGAGATACTTGTTTTGCTAATAGCAATTTTAGGTTTATAAACCTAGAAGCCCCTTTTGGTATCCACCCTTAAAGTCAAATTTCCAACCCTATAAAATTCCAAAAGTAGCCTCTAATTCATTCAGCAAAATAAATGCATATTTAACGTTAAAAAGAGACTTATTACGTTTTTCTTTATAAGTAAAAACAAGGCTGTGATTATGTTTTTGTTATCAAGGCAACTTCTTATAATAACAAATCAAGAGAGCATATCAACATGTGCATTTTGAGATGCTTGTATCGCTAAAAGCAATGCTCGGTTTTAACATATTAATCTCCATAATTGTATTTTTTTTCTTTTTTCCCTTCTAATAATAACAAATCCAGAGAGCTGATCAACAGACGTAGCACGTGTTGACATACATGTTTTGCTAAAAGCAATTTTTAGGTTCATAAACCTAGAAACCCCCTTTAGTATACACACTCAAAGTCAAATTTCCAACCCTATAAAATTCCAAAAGTAGCCTCTAATTCATTCAGCAAAATAAATGCATATTTAACGTTAAAAACGATTCTCATTATATTTTTCATTATAAGTAAAAACAAGGCTCATTATGTATTTGTTATCAAGGCAAATTCTTATAATAATGAATCAAGAGAGCATATCAGCACGTGCGTAGTGTGTTTTGAGATGCTTATATTGCTAAAAGCGATGCTCAGTTTTAACATATTAATCTCCATAATTGTATTTTTTTCCTTTTACCCTTCTGAATGCTATTTCCATCTTTGGTAGATCACTAGCAGCAGTTGACCCCATGAGATTTTCAGACTCTGCTGTCTGAGCAAGCAGATCCGTTGCTTTCTTCTATGTGTCCCTTTTGGGGTTCCCAAAATGTAGCCTTGGTTATGCTTCATCTCAAGGGGGTGCAATTGCAGGATCTCTTAACTTGCTTAATGCTTGTAGCTTTTTTTGTTTCATAGCAAATAGTTTATGAGTCTTGCGGTTGTTATTGCTTTCTTTATTTTGTATCTGTTTCATCTGGGTAACCCCGGTGAACTTCTTCAGGCCATGGTTTCCTCAACAACCCCTCTTCATGAATACACTCAGTCTTCCCCCTCAAGGAAGAAGCTGAAAGTTTCCAATTTTGAGCACCGAGATCTTGATTCAAATATCTGTATAGGCATTTATGGTGATGTTGCCTCATCAATGCAGCTCAGTGCACAAGGACACGCATTTCACGGGTATCAATTTTCCTATCACTGCTGGTTAGTATTTATTTATGAGCTTTTATAGATTATTAATCTCCAAATTGGCACTGCTTTTGCAGGTGCTTTAGTTCTGGCCACACTTCTTGTTCTTGTTGCAATTCTGATGAACAATTTGGTTCAGAGTCTGCCATGGAGATGAGCTGCCAGTCCAGTGGGAATAGTGGTGATATTTCACGGTCTTGTAATAGTGGTGGTACTTCGTATCAGGACAAGGGATACTCGGGCTATGCCCCACCTGCCTTTGTGAGTGGATGGATGTACGTTAATGAACATGGTCAGATGTGTGGTCCTTACATTCAACAACAACTGTATGAGGGTTTATCTACTGGTTTCTTGCCGGATGAGCTTCTTGTGTATCCTGTTGTTAATGGGACCTTGATCAATCCTGTACCTTTGAAGTACTTTAAGCAGTTTCCTGACCATGTTGCAACTGGTTTTGCATATCTGGGTGTGGGCATCACAAGCACAGTTGTGCCTCCAAATTGTTTTACCTCTTGTAGTAGCGATTCTGAAGCCCATAGACAAGGGGGCCTTAAAGGGTATGCTTCTTCAGCTTCTCTTCACCCGGACTCACAATCAGCATCCTATTCGCAGGCCAACGACAATGGTTTTATCTCTGATCAGTTGATACCAAACCCTGAAGCAGCTAACTCTATTACAACATTTCCGTTACTGGTATTATCACTTATTCAGTTGAAATATTCTGTTTGGTTTGTCTTGATAAATCTTTTGATTTATGTCCCAAGAAAGGCTTTTTGAGTTGTGTTCCATTTTGTGATTTATTCCAGAGGGGCGAAGATACTTGTTGGTTGTATGAAGATGATGAGGGTACACAACATGGACCACATTCTCTTTTGGAAATATATTCATGGCATCGGTATGGATATCTCCAGGACTCAGTTATGGTAAGCTATGAAAGTGTAGCATTATGTTGGGAGTGCTGGATTATCATTAATGCAGTTGTTGATTTTGTACAAGATGATGTAGTCCTATGATTGCTTAATAAATTTTAGTGCACTTGTCAGTATATTATAGTTGTTTGGCATGGAGGTCCCATAGGTGATCTACAGAACCAATTACTTCTAAGTCGCATGTTGTCACAACTCTTTTCAGCCATGGTATCACTACTTTTTTTCCCGGCTCATGGAACCGGTTATTCAAGAAGTGATGTCAATTTCCTTATGAATAGATATTCCTAATATTGTAGTGACTTCAGTTACTAACTTGGAGTAAAGTCTTGTTGTTGATTGAGGTATGCTTTTTTCTTTTTCTTTTTCTTTTAAAGGAGAGGGAATCAGAGCTTTTGGGAGACATTTCCTGGTACAATAGGCACAGAAAATTAGGCAAATAAATCTGCTTTTTTAATTATTGCATCTGGTTTACCTGTCAGGTAGCAAGAACATTTGTCATTTATTTGTATGATTTCTCCTTTGTTATAAGTCTTGTTTTTACCCTTTTACTTTTTTTCATGGCTGTTTGGTTTTACCTCCTGCACAAATTTATAGTTTCTTATTGATTCTAGCTTTGGCTTTTTCTTATTTTCATATTTGCAGATATATCATACTGAAAATAGGTTTAAACCCATCACTGTAGTATCTATTATAAATGCGTGGAGAGCAGATCGAGGTGATTTTGTCTTTGCATCTGATGCCAAATGCAATGAGTCTGGCTCATCGGTGAGCTTCATGTCTGAAATTTCTGAAGGAGTTTCTTTTCAGCTGCATAGTGGGATAATGAAAAGTGCGCGTAGAGTTGTACTAGATGAGATCATCGGCGGCATCATTTTAGAGTTTGTCAGTACCAAGAAAGCTCAGCGACATGTTAAACCTGAGCCGGCCAATCAAGCTACGTCTGCTTTCTATGTGGATGCGAAAATGGTAATGTATATGATTGGCAATTAAATTCTTGATGCTGCAACATATTTTTGTCTGATGGGTTAATAATTTTTTGGTTAACAGTCTATAATTAGCAGTGAGAAGGAGAATCATGTTCCAGAGAGTGAGGGAGCACTTTGTCAAAATGTTTCTGATCAGACATGTATTAATGATACATATAATCACACTCCTGCAATTTCAAAATCTGTGGGAAACATCGAAAACTTTTGGGAGTCATATGCAGTTGTTTGTAGAATGCTTTCTGATTATTGCATGCAAGTCATGTGGAATGCTGTATTTTATGATACTGTAGTGGAGTATTCCTCAGCCTGGAGAAAAAAAAAACTCTGGTTTCGTCATCCAGAGATTACTATACCTGCTAGTGGCTGCAAGGATTATTACAAAAGGACTGTTGACATACCTCATGAATCTGTGAGTAGTAAGGCTATATATGGCCCCCTTTGTTTCAATTTTGTATAAAAAGTGCTTGAATTTCTTTTCCAATGTTTTACAGTTGGTACCTGTGTTGGAATCGGCTTGCGATGTTGATTGCCCCCCAGGGTTCAAGTTAGTGATAAATGCAACAGATAATCATGCCCAGTCATCTTTTGCTTCTTTATCTGAACATGCTGGAGAGAAGTCATCTGATCAGATTAGCTCACTATGCAGTGATATTTTGCATGATGATATAAAATGCATCCTAGAAAGTGTAGAAAACAAGCTTCATTCCTCTGCGAAAGTGGTTCTGGCTGACTATGTTGAAATTCTTATTGAGGATGAAGTGATGAAATTAGCTAATTCTCTGAAAGATGATAAATTGAATGAGGTATAAAGAGTTTCTGTGATTCTGTTTTTATTGGATTGTTTTGAAGTCCAAAAGGGGTAGTGGTGGTGATGTTACAGCATCTTCTAGATCTCCCTCCCTCCCTCTGTGTGTGTGTGTGTGTGTGAGAGTGAGAGAGAGAGAGAGAGAGAGAGAGAGAGAGAGTTCATCATATTGAAAAATAATTTCTTATTGCTGCAGGACACTGTTTCTTCCAGTCATTACCTCCATAGTTGTGAGCATGGTCCGTTGGACTTGTGTGATGAAATGAGGATTGATTCAAGTGGAAATTCTACTGAGATAATTTTGTCACATGATTGTCAAAATCTATTACAAGATGGAGAACCCTCTCGTCAGTTTGTATCCAAAGATCGTATGTCTAATCTTTTCGCTAGCATGTTTAGGAAATCGTGTGTATATGTAGACAATGTGGTTGCCAACCAAGAAATTGATGAGCCACCACCACCTGGATTTGAAGACAATGCTAGAACTCTAGTGCCATCACATGTTTGTAGAATCCGACCTTCAAGATCAGAGGAGTGTATCCCTAAGATTGGAGAATATGTTACCATGGCAATGTGCCGGCAGAAGTTGCATAACGATGTACTAAAAGAGTGGAAATCATTGTTCATTGATGGTGCTCTCCATCACTTCCTTATATCGTGGCGTGGTTCAAAGAAACACTGTGATTCTGATGGCAACCAGGTGGGTAAATATACATATTACCGCAAGAAAAGGTTGGTGCAGAAGAAGTCAGGATCTTCTACTCAATGCATAACTCTGGTTAAGTCTGGATCAGGGAATCAACTTGTTGAAAAGCTAAGGAAACAGGAGGTTTCTGGAGATGTTTCAATGAATGAAGAAGTGGAACCTGCTATTGTGACTTCTAAAAGGACTTTGATAAAACAACGCGTGAATCATCCATCCGTTAGTGCTAGGGATTTGAAAGCAACTGTTAAAGATAGGTCACCCGGTGATCACTCTTCAGCCAAGAATGCAAGTCATCAAAAAGTAATCAAGGTTGACAGAAGGGTTCAGAGTATGTTGTCTTCTCAAGATTTTAATTTTTATTTTGTAAAATCTAGATGATTCGAGTCTTTATCTGATTATAATTTTTTTTATTATTTATCTCCCTGGTTATAATGATCTTTTATTGCTGTCTTCTGATTATAATTATTTTTGACCATCCAGAAAATGTGAAAGATGCTGCAAAACCTTTCAGAGAGCAGGTGTCAACCTTCACTGAGGATTTTGAGAATGTTGTTGGCAGCAGAGGCCATGATGTTGGAAATGAGGAAAAGCTTACCAGTGTTTCCCCCAATAAAAGGCAAAAAAGTAAATATCTTTTTTCTTTTCATTTGCATTTGACATTTCTTTGTTTTTATATTATGTTTATGATGCTTTAATTTATGAGTTTGTTCCTTATTGTTGCTTATACCATTGGTTATCTGTTCCTGTCTAGCTGTGAAGGTATCAAAGCTTAAAAGGAAGCATTTAACGAATGATTTGTTTGCAGAAGATCATGCAAAAACTTTTGGAAAGAGGGTGTCAACCTTCACTGAGGTTGCTGGCAGTAAAGGCCCTGGTGTTGGAAGTAAGGAAATGCTTACTTGTGATTCCCTCAAGAAGACACTAAAAAGTAATAACTCCAACATTTGACATTTAGTTGTTTTTATTGTATATCTTATGTCCTTTTTTTATAAGTAAAAATATATTAGAAAAAGCACGAAGAGGATGCAACTCAAAGCCAACGGCTAATTACAAGAAATAAATCTGCAAAATCTAGAAGGTCACTATTATTTACAAAGTAGTTCCCTCTAGCCCAAAAATTGAAGTTGTTGAACCAATTATCTCTAGTAATGGCCATAGGTCTTTCTACACCGTTTAAAGGCTCTCCGATTCCTTTCGTTCCACACCAACCAAAAAATAGAATGTGGAATCAACAAATAAGATTTTTTGACCTCGTTGGATGCCGTCAACCCTTTCCAAGCCTAAACTTCATCTTTCACAGATTCCACAACCACCCAATTAACTCCCAAAATTCTATAAGAGAGCACTCCACCAAAAGATGAAACATGGACCTAGCGTAAGCTTTGCAAATATAACACTTTTTTACAATCTCTTTTGTAAATTATTAAGAGTAAGAATTTTATCTCAATAAGCCTCCCAAACAAAAAAACTTTCTTAGGCACACAAGAACACCAAATTGATTTCCACGGAAAATTTGGAGAGCTATTCGAATACGTGTTACCAAAAAGGATCTTATAAAAAGAATTCACTCCAAAACCATTTTCTGGGCAAGGATCCCATCTAGCTAAATTCTCTCTATTAATGTCCACCCGAGTTATATAAGGTCTCCATAAACCGCATAACCATCCCAATTTCACAATCATGGACATTACTGATAAAAGGCACACCCCAAGCAACCCCATCATTAGCCAAAGAAACACATTAGCTAACAAGCGCATCCTTATCTCTCACAATATCAAAAATAGCCGGAAACTTATCTTTTAACGGAGTATTCCCACACCAAGTGTCGTACCATAGTCGAGTTCTCTCCCATTTCCCCCCGACACTGAAACACAAGGAAAGAAATCCTTCCACCCTTTTCAAATCCACTTCCAACGCCACACCATAGGGCCCCCACACCTGCCAAACTTAGCCTCCACCATTTTCCTCCAAAGATGATTCCTTTCCATGAGGAACATCCATAGCTATTTACCAAGATGGGCTTTATTGAACAAAGAAATAGATTTAATGTGAGGCCCCCTCTTTCCAATGGTTGCTTGACCCCAGCCTACCTAATCAAATGGTGCTTATACTCCTCTCCTGTGTTTCCCCAAAAGAATCTTCTTTGAATACTCTCTAATTGGTTTGCCATCGAATCCGGGATAGGGAAAAGGGACATAAAGTAGATGGGAAGGCTTGAAATAGTACTCTTGATAAGAGTAAGCCTACCTTCCTTAGAGAGATAATGACTCTTTCACTCAGCTAACCTTTTCTCAAACTTATCCACAATCAGGTTCCACATACTTTTATCTTTGAACTTAGCCCTAAGGGGAAGACCAAGATAAGTAATAGGAAGTGACGCCATATTGCACCCCAATAGGCTTGCAAGAAAACGAGCATTACTATTCTCACCAAGCGGGATTAGATCACTCCTACCAAGATTAATCTAAAGGCCCGAAACCAGCTCAAAACACAGAAAAATACAACGGAGGTGCAAAATTTGATAAGCATCCACCACACCAAAAAAACAATTGTCATCGACAAAGAGAAGGTGAGAAACATTCACACTACTTCCATTACTCCCTACTTTGAAATCACTCAAAAGGCCTCCTCTACCGTTTTTGCAAACATCTTGCTAAAAGTCTCCATCACTAAGTGAACAAGAAAGGAGACAGCATATCCCCTTTCCTTAGCCCCATGAAGCTCTAAGAAACCCAGAAGGACAACCATTAACAAGGATGGAAAAGGAAGTAGAAGATATACATTTGAGAATTCAATTACGCTATTTGTCTCCGAACCCCATTCTTTCAATATGTAGATGACAAAATCCTCACAAACATGGTCGAAAGCCTTTTACATATCAAGTTTGGAAATCACTCCTCTCCTTCTCTCCTTTAAATGAGCATCCACCACTTCATTGGCAATCAACACTGCATCCAAGATTTGTCTTCTAACAACAAACACATTTTGGTAAAGGCTCACAACCTTTTGCATATCTTCAATCTAGCTGTAATCACCTTTGATAGAAGCTTGTAAATGCACCCTACAATACTAATAGGCCGAAAGTCTTTGATACTTGACGCTCCCACCTTCTTTGGGACAAGGATGATGAAAGTGGCATTAAGACTTGCCATAAATTCCCTCGACCCATGAAATTCCTCAAAGAAGCGAAAGATACCCCTTTTGAGTACCTCCCAATTATGAGCTAGAAAAGCCATAGTAAAACCATCCTGGCTCGGAGATTTATCACCATTACACTCTCGAAGAGCAGCATAAATCTTCTTCCTCAAATGGACGCTGAAGCTAACTTGCCTTTGACATTAATTCTATCAAAGTCTAAATCATCCAGATTCGATCTACTATCGCACGTTTCCTTATACAAATTCTCATAGAAATCACAAATTGCCCTTTTATATCCCTTTCCTCTTCAACCACTATACTGTCAATCTCAATGGAAGTAATAAAGTTGAATCTTCGATGAGCATTTGTCATTCGGTGAAAAAACTTAGTATTCCACACAACCACAATTCTCTACATTTTTGTTGCCAAGAGACAACGTTTTAAAAGGCGGGTTTTGGGCGCGCCCGAGGCGAGGCGCTTTGAAAACGCCTCAAGGCGTGAAAAGTTAGGCGTTTCTTTTGCTGGGCGCTTGCTTTTTTGCGTAGCGCCCGAGCGTACGCCCTGTGAAGCTTTTTTAAAAACCTTAAAATTTAAGAAAAAATGCAAGTTAAAGGTTCGAACCTATGACCTAATGAGTGTCATAGGTCTTAATCACTAAGCTAGTGTTCTTGCTGTGACATTATTACACTTCATAAATATATAATACATGTTATCTAGTTTAATAATAATTGCAAACTATTTAATTAATCACTTACAAGTTACAACAATATAGAAATATAAGTTATGCTTCATATAATTTATATATAAATATATATTAATATTTATAAAATTATAATTATCACACTATAGAGAGTTAGTAAAGTATTAAACTTTGATTTAAATTAATTAATTAATCAATATTATTTTATTAAAATTTTGAAATGCCCCAATGTATTCAAAAGATTTACACCCTAGCGTCTCGAGGCAAAACACTTCATCTAACACCTCTCCTAATGCTTTCGCCTCTGAAAACATTGTCAAGAGATCTCTTCAAAAGAATTATGCCTTGCAAATTCCTTTTTAATCCACTCTCCTTTCTTTGTCTACACTCAACAAACCCTTAACAATCTCTTTCTCATCAAGACCGTTGATCTTCCCAATTAAATCATTTAAAGCGGAGTTAATATTTCCCAAAGAGTCTATGTTCGACCTTTGCACTGCCTTTTTAACTCTTCAACTTTGAGGCCACCACAAACCTCACATAACTTCCTACATTATAATCCTCCCACCAACCTAAGCCTATACTTTGAGCCACATATTCTTAAAACGAAACGGTGTTGGCCCCAATGCATACCGCCCATTCCAAGAACAAAATGATGGTGCTCTGAAGTGGTGCGAGTCAAAAGCTTTTGAACCAAATCAGGTAATTGAGATTCCCAACTTGTGACAAGGAACCAAACAATCTTGTAGAAAGAGGGAACCTCTCTAAAACTCAACCAATTGAATGATCCACCCGACAAAGATAGATTAACTAGATTATGACCTCTTACAAACCCCAAAATCTCCCTCATTGAGCTAGCCTATAAAGAATCTCCAGTCCTCTCGTGTGGATAAAGAATCGCGTTAAAATCACCTCCCACCACCCATGAAAGTTTCCAACAAGTCCTAATCTCCACCAATTCCTCCCAAAAGGGACTTCTGTTCCCACTCTCCGATGGCCCGTAATCTCCGGTCATCACCCAATCTCCAACTACCAAAATCCCCTTAAAGACACAAGACACCAAAACCGAGCCCACATGGATATCAATCAAGTCGATCACTCTCTTATCCCACAAAATAACGGCCTGAAGTGTAGCTTTCCAACCACAAGATCTCAAACCCTAGATACTATGGATAATCGCCTTATCAATTACCTCCGTTTAATCCTGACTCTAGCACAGACCTACAAGCAAATCTGCCCAAAGTGTCTCTATATCTGGGCATGCAAGATCACACAATAGAAAGTACTATAAAACAGAAAGAATTAAATAAAAAATAAAAATAAAATGCAGCAAGCTAAAAGAAAGAACGAAGTTATTGCCTTTATAACTGCTGAAAAGAAAACTATTTACAATTCTTCTACCCTCATGTCAAAAGTTGACAATCTTCTTTGTATTTAAGCGCGTCTCCCCGGCAACGGCACCAAAATTTGATTACACCCAAAGTATAACGCGGTTTATTTGTAGTACAGCTTTGGGGTGTCGATTCCACAGAGAAACAAGTTAATTACAAAAGAAGGTATAAACTTGAACACAAACGATAAAAAATTGATTGAAAGAATTTGAATTGTTGATTTATGGAAATTATGTGAATGATTGAATAATATAATAAAGAAACGACAAGGTTCCAGAAATCCTCCCTAGGTTCGTTGCCCTAATCCTAACTTGATTCAGTTGTTTTTATCTCGATTGCAAGTTTCACATCCCCAACAGGCAATCGGCAAATATTCAATTAAAGCGCATGTAATAACCCTAATGCAATTGATATGAATTATTCTTTACCTTCAAGCACACATGACCTAATTTTTAAATTATCAAAATACGACGATATATCTAAATGACAATACCGCAGCAATGGACAAACCTATAAAAGAGATCTACCGAACTCAATCACACCCAAACAGATACACATAAGAAGAGCATGACTAGACTTATATAGAAAAGAAGCATGCAATCACCGGACTGGTAAAAAGATCTAATTAAATTAAAGAATAAAACATAACAATGTTTAATGAAAATAATATCCAACTACAACTGAATCAAATAAAGGAAAATAAGAACAACTACACCTAGGGATTCATCCCTTCGCCTTGCTTGGAGACTAGCCAACCATGGGGCTCATGCTTCCTTGAGTTGCCTCCGGCATCTCAACGATCATCCTCAGCTTTCCCTCCAAATTTATACTTTCGGATTGCTCCTAAAGGCCCTCTGGATTGCTCCTAAAGGCTCTCTGGAGTCACTCTCTAATGATTTCAGATGAGCTCCGATGATGCTTAAAGCTGAAGTGAAGTGGAGTGGGTCTTATATAGGCAAGCTCCCGGAATGCTATGTGTTTTTTAACCAATGTGGGATATTGCTCGAGTGCGCTCGATCACAGCCTTAGTGCGCTCGATCGCAGTTGCGCTGCAGAGTACTTCTTGGTTGATGTGGGATGTGCGCTCGATCGCAGTACAAGCAACAGTCCATCTTATCCTTCCAGAAGCATGGGATCTTCGCCTTTTAAGCAACGATCGCTTCTTTTTCTCTTTTAAACTCGAAGTACCTGAAAATTGCACTGAAATAAGTCAGTGGTCCAATAATATTACTTTAGAGTTATTAACACATAAAAGCGCAATAAAGACCGAGATCAATCCTAAAATGCTAACAATTAACCACTGTTGAGAAGCATTTTATGACTCTCATCAAGAACTGCGTTAAAATCACCTCCCACCACCCACGAAAGTTGCCAACAAGTCATAATCTCCGCCAATTCCTTCCAAAAGAGACTTTTATTCCCACTCTTTGACGGTCCGTAAACTCTCGTCATCACCCAATCTCCAACAACCAAAATCCCCTTAAAGACACAAGACACCATAACCGAGCCCCAATCAAGTCGATCACACAAAATAACGACCTACCCTGAAGCGCCTATCGCCAGTAAAGCTTTCCAACCACAAGATCTCAAACCCTTGATACTACGGACAGCCCGCGTCATCAATTACCTCCATTTTGGTCTCCTAAGACAAACCACATCACCCTTTCAATCTCTAAGGAAATGCTTCACCAAAACCCTTTTCGCCAAAGTCATTCAAGCCCCTCACATTCCAAGAAATAATTTTCCTCTTTATTAATCACCAAACTCCACTGATATCAAAAGCAAGTCTTTTGAGCTCTCTATTTACCACTCCTAATTGTTTATTTCCCTTACTGTTTACGACACTTAGATTTACATTCTTCAACTAAGTCTCTCAATTTCCTCAAACAGTCTAATGGTTTGATCTTCAACCCCAACTAAAGACATCCTAACCAATTTATTTAGTTTTTTAACCAAGTTAATGACCCATACTGAAGTCTTGCAACTTCATTGCCTCTTCATCGACCATATCCATTTCCAATCATTGCTCATGCTGCCCTACACTCAAACAACACCAAACAAAACTCATTAGGATCACTATCTACTTGATTCCTCACTCCATCCACATGAGATTTCTCCCCCGCACCCACTACAACACTCTCAAACTGTCCCCTAAACAAACCATCACCAGAAAAAGAATTAAAAGGAGTGGGATCAAAATTTACCATTGCAAGGTTCCAATTTGTTGACCCAAGCTGATCAACCTCCAGAACCAACTCGAAACCTCGTGGCAAGCAAGATTCTTCCAAGCAACAGTTCCCAGGATCCTTCTCGTACCCCAACCTCCAGCACGTCTTATGTCCATTTATGATGATTTCGTGATGTTTTGTTTTGTAAGTTTTTTCTTCATTTTTCTTTAGGAATTATGAATTTTTTTTTTGATATGTAAAATTGTATTAATAAAGCACCATGAGGGTGCAACTGAAAACCGAAGGTTATTTACAAGAAAGGAAGTCCACAAAATCTAGAAGATCATCATTATTTACAAAAAAATTTCTCTCTAACCCAAAAATTGAGAGTGTTTAACCAACCAACTCTAATAGCTCCAATAGATCTTTCCAAATATCTAGAAGATCATCATTATTTACAAAAAAATTCCCTGTAACCCAAAAATTGAGACTGTTTAACCAACCAACTCTAATAGCTCTATTAGATCTTTTCACTCCAAAGGCTCTTCGGTTCCTTTCATTCCACATCATCCAAAAAATAGGATGCGGTACAACAAATAGCCTTCTTGACCTCCGTAGTCGCCCTTAAATCACTCCAAGCCCATACTTCATCTTTCACGGAACCCGCAACCACCCACGAAACCCCCAAAATCCTATAAGCCATCTCCCACAAGCTTCTAGCCAACGAGCACTCCACCCAAAGATGGAACATGGACTTGACGCACACTTTACAAATAAAACACCTATTTACGATCACTCTCCCCCTCCTTTGCAAATTGTCAAGGGTTAAAATTTTCTCTCAAGAAGCCTCCCAAACTTTCTTTCTTGCGAGACCGGGTACACTAAATTTCTCTCCAAGGGAAATTAGGGACTGAAGGGACCTTATCACAGAGAATATTATAAAAAGATTTTACCTCAAAGCCTTTTTCCGGGCAAGCCCCCACCTAATCAAATCTTCTTTATGCGTCTCCACCCTTGAGTTATATAATGTCTCCAAAAACACGATGATCATCTCTACCTCCCAATTATGGACATTACGACTCAAAGGCACATCCTAGAAGACTCCATTATTCAAGGATATACAAGAACTAACAAGTGCTTCTTTATCTTCACAATGGCATAGATGCCCAGAAATTTGTCTTTTAAAGGAGTGTTCCCACACCATGTATCATACCTGAAATTATGAATTATACCTTTGATTCTTTATTCTTGTGTGCAGTAACGAAGGTATCAAAGCATAAAAGAGAGCATTTATTGAATGATGTGTTGTCAGAAGATGATGCAAAACCTCGCAGAGAGAGGGTTTCAACCTCCACTGAGGATTTTGCAAAGGTTGTTGGCAGCAAAGGCAATGATGTTGGAAGCAAGGATACAGTTTCGCCTGATTCCCTCAAGAAGAGGCTGAAAAGTAAATATCCTTTTTCTTTATTTGTGTTATATTTTATTTTTCTTTTTCAGTTGACATTTCATCCTTCTATCTTATGTTTTCGGTCCTTGTATAATGGTTCCATGATGCTTTGTTTTTGTAAACTTGTGCTTAATATTTTCTCATATCATTTGTTCATTAATTCTTGTGTGCAGCAAGCAAGGTATCAAAGCTTAAAAAGAAGCATATATTGGACGATGTGGTCAGAGAAGATGCTGCAGAACCTTACAGAGAGAGGGTGTCTACCTTCACTGACGATTTTGAGAAGGTTGATGGCAGCAAATGCCCAAATGTTGGAAGTGAGGAAAAGCTTACTCGTGATTTTCTTAAAAGCACACTAAAAGGTATTATCTTTTCTCTTTATTTGTATCATTTTGATGTTTCATATAGATTTGACATTTCCTTTTTTTATCTTATGACTTGTGTTCTCGTTTAATGGTTCTTGCATGATTTATTTTACAAGTTCGTGCTCAATTTGTCCTTATTTCATTGGTTCTCTTTTCATATGTGCAGCAACCAAGGTGTCAAAGCGTAAAAGGAAGCAATTGATGGATGATGTGCTTCCATCTCATTCTTTGAAGCTGAAAGCAGAAAATGGTTTTACTAAGCAAGCTGCATGTAAACAGATCGCAGTTCGAAAGACCAAGGCCAGTAGATTGAGGGCATCAAATTCCTGCCCTAGAACTGATGGATGTGCTCGATCTTCTATTAATGGCTGGGAATGGCATGCATGGTCACTAAAGGCAAGTCCTGCTGAGAGAGCTCGTGTTAGGGGAATTCACTATGTTCATACAAACTATTTAGGTTCTGAGAGTAATACGGCTCAGTGGTGCAATGGAAAAGGACTTTCTGCAAGAACTAATAGGGTGAAGCTGCGCAATCTTCTTGCTGCTGCAGAGGGTGCTGATCTCTTGAAAGCTACTCAGTTGAAGGTGATGAAGAGTAAAGTTTGTCTTCCAACGTCTTTTTGTTGCCTGTGTTGTTTATAAATCATGATGCTATTTTTCAGGCAAGGAAGAAGCGTCTACGATTCCAACGTAGCAAGATCCATGATTGGGGTCTTGTTGCATTGGAACCAATTGAGGCGGAAGACTTTGTCATTGAATATGTTGGGGAACTAATTCGTCCTCGGGTGAGTTTGATTTGTTTAGTTTTAAGTACTCTTTGCGGCATGCTATGTTTCTTGATTGTAATTACTTCATTTGATTTCTTGGTTCCTAGTTCAATTAATTTCTTTATATTTGTGGTCAGGGTGAATCTCTATTGCAATCAGTTACTGTAAGATGGAGGAGAATTAATTGGTTCTGTAAATTATGCAGATATCTGATATACGTGAGCGTCTGTATGAGAAGATGGGAATCGGCAGCAGTTACCTTTTTAGACTTGATGATGGATATGTGGTAAGTAAAGCATTATAAATGCCCATCAAATGAAGTTATATCTACTTTGGAGCTGTTTTATTGCATGCACTTACTGGAAACATTTTGCCAAATGAATTGTCTCTCTTTTAGTTGGATAGACTTAATGACTCGGGTGAAGACTATTATGAATCATGAAACATTTTGCCAAATGAGGTCTCTCTCTTTTGGTTGGATAGACTTTAATGACCCATATGAAGACTATCATGAATCATTAACCTTCCTAATGCTTCACAACTAAAATGCATTTGTTTGGCCTTGGACTTTGAATTGTTTCCCATGTGGTTGTTAGGGATTGATTATGTTCAGGCTTTTGGGAGACGAGAGGTTTCTGACATCTCATTTGTTAAGCACAACTGCACTACCTTAATCTCATTAAATTGGAAACGGATTATGTTCATAGACCTCTGTAGAGAAAACATCTCCTGCTTATGTTGAAATTAGGAAACAATGGCATGTGATCATCTCTATTTTATGCTACTTGTGCCTTTTCTTTTCTTTCCTTCCCTGTGTTTGATTTTCTGCTGATGAATTAGCTGATCGCGTCATAATTGCTCGATGAGAGTGTAGGTTGATGCTACAAAGCGTGGTGGGATTGCTCGATTTATAAACCATTCTTGTGAGGTAACAAATTCAATCTGTTATATTTGTAAGCTATTTTAATGCTAGGCTCTCATAATTGGAATTCTTGAATTTGCAGCCCAATTGTTACACCAAGGTTATAAGTGTTGAAGGTCAGAAAAAAATTTTCATTTATGCGAAACGGCATATAGCTGCTGGTGAAGAAATTACTTACAATTACAAGTTTCCTTTGGAGGAGAAAAAAATCCCCTGCAACTGTGGTGCTAAGAAGTAAGATACAATGAGATCTAAAATAAATGTTGCATGTATTACTGTGATATTATTTGCATCTTTCTTAATGGCTTTGGTTTGGTTGTTTCTAGGCAAGATTTACAGTGTAACAGAGTTTTCTTATTGGTTATAATTTCAAAAATGTTTTTTTTCTTGAAGAGAGGTCTAAGAAAAACTAGAGGCACTAACTGAAAGCTATATATACTCGTTCAAGCTTCAGTATTTTCACGTCTGCATGTTTCACTCTCTTGATGTTTGCATCATATTTGTTTTAACAATTCTTGCTTTTGGTCAGGTGTCGTGGATCATTAAACTAGGATGTACATTTAGTTGTTATGCAGGTATATATTTTACACGATTGTTCTTTCGACTGAGATTTGTTGAAAGACTTATGCATTTATACTGTCTTATCTTTTGTATAATTTTTGTAGGGAGATTATATCGGGTTTTGTTTCATACATTTTGGAGTTGACAATAATTGATGTTATAGGTATGTGATTGCTTTCTTACTCTTTTATATAGTCACTTTCACACCATTTTAATGCAGCTTACTTTATAGTTGCGTGTTATTTCCGTCATTGGCCCTTAAAAGTCATCAATGTTAGTTCTGGAGCTCCGCTGCCAGATACTTATTTGGTGTTGTTATCTTTAGTTACCATTTTGGAGTGCTATACATTCTCATCTGTTTACCTACATAGTTAGATACATATATTTATTTAGGTGAGCTCTCCATAGATGTTCATAATTTCTAGCATGCAGAAGAAAAGGGAGTTACCTCTCTTCTAGGATGTGATTTATTTATTTGTTTTTTTTCTTCTATATTCCCTAATATCTATGTTAATGTAGGATATGTTAGTCTATTGATTAGCATCTAAAACTTTGTAGGTCAGATATGCCATCTCTCAATTAGGGATGCACTTCATTGCTAACTGTAACCATTTCTTCTACTAAGATGCTTCTCAAACTTTGTAGTTCATTCATTGTCTTGGTCTTCAAGCTACATGTGCTCACTGCTTGGAGAATGTATTATTGCATAATTTTAATTTTTTTGCTGCAGATAAATTGACCTCTTCTTTGCACGGCAGGCATTTATGGCTTGTGTTTGAAAAACATTGGGTCATAAGGCAATATTTTTTTCCTGGTAGTATGCATTCACAGCATATGATAGATGCCATAGGCAGTCTATCACTTAAACCTGTTGCTGTTGAAGAGAATGGTGTTCTGTTCATTATTATGTTGTGAATACATTTTAGGCTTAGTTATATATACACCCCTTATGGTTCAGCGCTTTTTAAAATGAAACCTTAAGGAATTTTTTGTTCTACGTAACCCCCTGTGGCTTCCATCATTTGCTCAGGGGATTAAAGTGTTAATCTTCATCGTAATCCCCTGGGCAAACTGCAAAACCACAGGGGGTTATGTAGAATAAACAATTCATCAAGGTGTATTTTATAAAAGCTCTAAATTACAAGGGTTGTAATTATAATGAAGCAAAATCTTTTGTTCTATATATGCGAGGGTATTTTAGTCATAACATGCGAAAGATTTAACACCATAACTAGTGGACATATGGCGAAAACTACATGTGGTTATGTAGAATTAAAAATTCCTCAAGGTGTTTTAAAGAAAAAAATCGCAAGGACCTATTTATAGTTGAGCCTAAATTTTAATTTTCTAGGCTGTTTAGATTTTGATCTGTATCTCTGTCTTCTAGTTTTAATATGAAAGTTCTCTTTCATTGGCAATCTCTCACTCAATCTCTAGGAGTGATATTCTGTTCTTTAGCATGAAGTGAATAAGTTTTGATCTTCTGGGCTGTTTGGCTTTTGGTCCTTATCTCTCTTCTTCTGTGTTAATATGAAAATTCTCCCCCTTGCTGGGGTCAATCTTAGCAATATTTGTTTAGGATTAGGGAAGATGAGCCAATCTTTGTGGTTTTTACGAGTATGAAAAATGTCTTTCCAAAAGAAGTTAAAGACATGCACACATAATATGTTTTCTGGTTATTTATTTTCTTATTTATATTTTTCAGCATACAGGTTACTGCTGTGTGCTCTATGATGGCCAAGCAATTTTGTTTATATTTTAGCTTGGTTCTCTTAGAGGAGCTGGGGTGGTCGTTTCAAGATATAAAACAACGTCCAATAATCTTGCTGCCTGAAGTTTTGGCTGGTGTTTTAACAAGATGAGTGAGTTGCTGTAGAGTGCTTGGCAGGGTTTATCATCAATTGTACGTTTCCAGTCACTAAACTGTTTAGATAATAAATTTGAATGATCTTATTAGTCGATTTATGCTCTTTTCAATAAATTTGTGTATGGTAAAAATAACTTCTTAAGTATGGGATTCATCATTAATTATTGAGATGCATCCAACCTGTGTCAACGTACATTGTGGTGTAAAAACATAACTGTGATAAATGTCAGAAAGTATTTGAAAAAGAACTTCAATCTTTGCTATAATCTTGTTAAGAGTGACAAATGGCTAGTGTGTCCATGACAATATCTTGAGTCTATGTAATCCAACCTGTGTCAACGTACATTGTGGTGTAAAAACATAACTGTGATAAATGTCAGAAAGTATTTGAAAAAGAACTTCAATCTTTGCTATAATCTTGTAAAGAGTGACAAATGGCTAGTGTGTCCATGACAATATCTTGAGTCTATGTTACTTTGGCTCTACAGTTTGCCTGGAAGTACCTGTGTTGACAGGGTGTGATACTAAGGGTTTGGCTGGCGTACTCCGAATTATGGAAAACAATGAATATAACTCTTGGGCATGTCAGCACCTGGACTGGTACTAGAGCAGTCTTTAATTAAACTCTGTATTTTGCCCTAGGATAAGCCTTTCTAAGTGTGGTAATTTTTCAGTGGTAGATGCTCTTAGGTATGGACTTAAAATAATCTTTTTTACAATGAAATTTTTGTGGTCTTAGCATCAAGCATCCATTTCGTTATATAGGAAATAGATATGGGTCGCCCTTCTGTTTTGTGGTTATAATGTCCTGGGCTAATCATTTATTAGAAAGTAGTGAATCTTCCCTTGAATGAATTATGGGCATTGATGCGGGTATCTTATTGTTTCAGGTTGTCCATCGGTAATCAATAAAGTCTGGACGTACTAACCATGGTGGTCTTTTCACATTTGATTTATTTGCCTACTTGTGGAAGATGGATTACTGACTCATGTGCATTCTTGTAGATATCTCTGTTGCAGATGAGTTTCTCCTCTTAGAAACTGTAAATCCTATTGTTTTCTTGCTTACATGACAGTTTTTGGAGTACTATTTTTTGTACAAACATGCATTATTTATGAAGAGACAAATAAATCGAAATATACAAGTTGAATCTTGCCAATGATGATGGCACATTGGCACTCGTGTTGGTAGTATACTTTTATGTGCTGAGATTTTATTCCGTAATTGAAGTTGAATGCCCCAGTCCATGAATGCCATATTATCGATGGTGTTGATGTGACACTTGTCAACCGGGACATTAATTCCTCAATTTTTCCTCGTTGCTAGAGAGGATGAAATTTTATTTTCCTTAGTGAAAACTGCTCTGTCCATGACAAGATATCTGTCTCTTTAATTCCTTCCGTTTAATCAAATAATTAAGGGAAAAACTAATTGAACTTGGAATTATCGACTTTTCCTTTATAACCAGGACAAGTGGCGTTTGACTGCCCTGTCGAACTGTCAACCATTTAATTTAGTAACTTCTTTTTGAGTTTTTGGAATAAGCAGTTTTCTGACATGTGTTTCATTGTTCTGATTGCATGGGTGGATCTATCTCATGCTTGGCTTTTATCGAGTGCTTTACCGTTATGCAAAGCCCATCTATACATTGTGATACGTGGTTATAAGTTGGGAGTTGCTGGATTTAAAGTAATTCATTATGGTTACCAACATTTTTAGTGGCAAAGAATATTGAGAGGAATTAGTAAAGGGGGAGAGGTTTATGAATTATTCTTTGCGAGCACGAAATAAGTAGTTTGGAGAAGGTAAAAAATTGTTGCCATGGGTTGAGTCCTGAAATAGTTCTGATTCCAAATTTTCATTGGTTATATGTGGTTAGTTAAATAAAATCATGACCCATTTCTTGGTCTTACTTTAGTGAAGGGTAGTCAACAGCTGCTTAAGGGAGCTGCATGTCATGCACTACTTTCCTTGGCTTGTATTCACAAAAATTTTGTATTAGTTCATTTTCCTCTTCACTTTACGTCTATCCATTCATTTATTTTTTGTTTGCAGGTGTAGATCAAACTAGAAATGCCACCCCACCTTAGCTGTTGGGGCAAAGGTCTATTGGGCAAAATTTGGGTATGTACTTGCTTTTCCTTATTTCTTTTTATAAACTTGCAGGCGTTTGTTTTTATTGTATCGTATCCCACAGCATTAAACTCTTTCGGCTTGCAAGGACGTTTGAAAAGTATCGTTCAGACACTTCACCAAATGCGAATATATAAAAGAAAGATACACCTATTAATGGGCCAAAAATTTTCTCCAATCCAATGGTGAGGAGTTAACATGTGGTGAAGAGTTAAAATCCTTTTAACAGTTCCCAAGTTTGCAATAGCCATCAAAGCTGCCGTACTGAACTATGGCTGTGACATGGTTTACAACTTCAGACAAAGATTGTTCTGGAATCTGGACAAACTTATAGTAATAGGTGGCGAAGTATGCTTTAGCCCTCAGAATTCGTCACATGGTATATTTTTATGGGGATTTATGGCATATTTTTGGGGCCTTTGCTGTTTTAATTAATCAAAGTGATTGGTTACTATTTGCATGAAAATGATAATACAAATTTAACTGTCTTAAGAATAAGTTAAATCTTTAACAAATAAATCTGTAAGTTCACTTCAATGGCTTCTTTGTAGGTGTAACCGGGAATTAGCTAAAAAAAAGAGAAAATTGCTGTAATAGCCTACTAGGGAAATATGGCTGATTGAAGATCACTTCACCGGAAAAATGACACAAATAATAAATAATAAATTATGACCCACTTTTTGTAGCGTTGGGGATGAAAGGTGGCTACTGGCTCTAATGAGTCGATGATTACCTAGGAAAATGTGTAGGTGTTTGTTGCTTCCTTAGTCTCCAGGAATTAATTTTCTAAAGGCTAAATTTGTGTGTTTTGTTTTAAAATGAAGTATAGTTGCTGGTACTCTGGTCAGATGTGATGATGAAGTTTTTAGATTTTATACTAAATTGTTACTAGTAACACATTTTCTGTTATCAGATATGACAATTTAACAAAGGTGACGATTTTTACATTATCTTGTTTTAATCCAAAGAACATAAAGAAAAGGTGAACGATAGAGAGAGAAACTTTTTTACCCGTTCACTGCATGTCAAGAGTATACTGTTTGCTTCGTCACATGCTTTAGTTATTTACTCATGCCAAAAAGTTGGTAGCTTATATGGACATGTTGGACTTGTTTTTGTTTTTAGGTTTTTTTTTATTATTTTTTTTTATGCTTGTGATAATGTAATTGAAAATACTTATATGGACATGCTGATTTTAATTTTTTGTTTTACTATTCTCTTCATAAATGGTGATACATTTTTTTGAGAATACTTATTCTCCACTTTTAAATTGAAGTGGTGTAAGGTGTTTGAAAGTAAATAAAGTAAAAACACATTTTGTGGTAAAAAAAACATACTTTTGATTGTAAATATATACTATGACAAAATATATAAGTAAAGTTAATTACCTTATTTATCTACCCATGAACTGCGGCAATTGTTTGCTTTATATTTTAAGTGTTTTAAAGTGCACAACTTTTTATGTAATTAGTTGTTGAAAATACTGGAGTCAAATTAGCCGTTAGGGTCTTAATAAGGTTATTAATTTACATTTAAGTAATTAGTCGTTGGATCATTAAGTCACTAATCGTTAGGTTATTATTGACCATTTTATCAATAGTAATTTTACCATTTAGTGGTTTTGTAACTCTCTAGTCCAAGAATCTATAAAATCACACATTGAACAACTCATCTCTTCTCATCTTCTCTCACTAATCTATCAAGTTTTGTGAGTGTCATATAATAAAGAATTTTCAGTAGCAATTATTTAGCATTTGTAGTGGATGAACGTTCATTTAAATGATTGTTATAGTTGAATTTTGGAAGATAGACATGTTAAGACCATACACGCCAAATCAAAGGTTTCGGAGATGCGAAATTTACTTTTAAAGATTAACGTTTCTGTGTGCCTGTATAGCTAAGTTGTCTTAATTTCATTTTATCGAATCATTGTTTTTTTTTAATTTTATTAGTATATTTTTTTTACAAGAATTAAATCATTCATAAGAAAATAATCCCAACAACAATCACTTTAAATTAATTCTCGTATTTTAAAAAATTATTCTTAGAACAACTTCAGAAAATAATAGAAAATGTATATATATATATATATATATATATATATATATATATATATATGTTGAAAACAGTCATGTTCTTGAAAACAGTTCTGCATAACTTGTTTATAACATTAGAACCAAATATATTTTGGGTATAAGGTAATTGTTATTCGTGCACATTTTCAAAGGAAAATATGCCAGCAAAAACTCTATGGTTTCTTGAGAATGTTAATTGAACATAGTAGATTGGATCGATTTTAGTAATTCATACGAGTATAAAGTAACTCTGATCCGCCTGTCTTTGCACAGCCGGTCCCAGGCCCGGATAGAGGTGGAGGGTTGTGATGAATATGCTGTAATAAAGGCGAAATGATATACCGATGACTTACGAGGTGTTGGTTTTTCTGTGAAAAAAAAGGTGTTTGATTATGTGCTAGTTAGAATAATACCTAAAATTTGGTAAACTAATATATTTGTCATTGAATTGTATTGTAGTAGGCAAGAGAATCTCGGAACGTCGCTTTGATTAGTTTGTCTTTTCACTTATGGTGTTTTCTTTCTTTTTCTCTCAATTTTTTGGAAATACAGAATTCTTTCTTATCTATGTTTTTTTAATGCAGAAGTGTTGAGGAGGGAGAGGTTCGGAGGGTCAGTATGATGCACATTTTTATGTTGTCTCATTGCTATTTCCATTTTATGTCCTCAAGGAAACTGACCTAAGAGCCTGGCATACCTAATTTAAACAATTATATATCAACTGTTTTTTCAGAAAACAAAGTTTGGAGTTATCTCTTTATCAACGTTGTGTAGGCCTCGTTGTATATGAGCTAGACAAATTTTTATTCATATAGGATAATTGGACAATGTTGTCTAACCTTACTGTGTCTAAACACTTTTGACTAGGAGGCTGAGTTTCATTCATCTCGTTAAAGGTTGGGTGGTCGCTTTATGGGCATAGAAACTAAAGTCATGCTTAGTATAACGGATTGGAATATAATTTATTCAACAATATTATAATGTTATGATTATTATTAATATTGAGTAAAACTAATGTAATAAAAGTATCTGTGTAATGGTAGTTACATAAAAAAAAAATGTAATACACAAGTAATGTAATTTTCAATCTATTACATGTAAATTAAATTTAACTCAAAATGTATTTGAAAACATAATTTGTCATTTGATCTATTCTTTCCTTTACCATGATAAGAGTAATAACAATATAATATTATTCATTACATTATATTTTAATCTGCTTACCAAATATAAAATAAACGAGACATTATTTTTTCATTGTTTTTCACTCTTCGAAAGTACTGTTGTCTATCAAAATCAAAGTATGTGGAGTGAACAATTTGTAAACCAAATTTATAATCCAGAATGAGTGTAAAAAAGCATATGATCCTACCGTGAGAGCTATGCTAGGTCCTGAGCAAGGCTTATTCTTTTATGCTTGTTCCCGAGTCATGATGCCAAATCCTTTTACCAGTAAACAGTTTGGGTTAGTTTGCTTTGGTGAATGAGTTAATTGACTATCAGAGTTTATAATGGAAAGAAGAGCTGGTTAAGCAGATTTTTCAACCAACATGAGGCTGTTGTAATTCTTGCCATGCCAATTAATTGATTTGGTCATCAAGAGAAACTGATTCGGCATCATGATAGGCTGGGTAAGTTTACTGTAAAGAATGCTTACTATGTGGCTTATAGCGCAAAACATATGTCCCAATGATAAGGAAGCATCTTCATCTAGTGGTAATAACAATTCTAAAGTTGTTGAGCTCAATTTGGAAGGCTAATGTGCCCAATAAGCTGATAAGTTAATCGAGAGGCATGACGATGGATAACCTCTGCATGGTGTGTAACAATGGCAGGGACTTGGTGGGTCGTGCTAAAGAATGCCCTATTGCGAAGCCGGAAAGTTTTCATGCTTATTGGAGCTATGAGGATGATTTTATCGCATGGATTGCAAAACTAGTAGATATGGTGGATGAGGAGGTGCTAGCAGGTTTTTTGGTGTTAGTTGTGGCTTGAGTTTGCGGCCCACGTTTTTTTGCTTACATGTTAAAAAGGGTTGGACGTGCTTTGATTGAAATTAAATACCAAGAAAAAAAAAGTGGCGGCTTGTTGATTTGAAGTGGAATACGAAATTTGAGATAAAAAAAAAAGGCTATTCTCTTTGGAAGCCGCAATATTATAAGAGTGTTTGGTTCTTTTTTTGTTTTTGCATAGCAACCGACATAATAGTATAATAAACAAAAAGTGGTTGAAAATTTTTTCTTCTAAGTTATTGTATTTTTTCAATTGAATTTATGATAGCTTAGATATGAGTGTATTGGGATTTGGGCTTGAAAAGTTTTCTCTTTTGATTCAGTTGTGTTATCAAATGTAGTTTTGCATGAAGTTCTTACAGAGAAAACAACTATAGGACATACTTATGATGGAAGTTAGAGTCTTTGTGCATGACGAAATCTTTCACAAACAAATTGTTTTTAAAGCAACAATTGTATTTGTTGCGTATGACAGAAGATACGTCAATGAAATTCCATGTTGATGAATTTAATTTCATTATTACTGATTTGAATTCAATGGAAGTTAAATTAGATGATGAAGGTAAAGTCCTGCTATTATTGTGTTTCCTACTACCATCGTTTACACATTTTAAGGAAATTTTTATGTTTGACAGATATACAATTTCTTTAAAATATGTTAAAAATTCACTATTTTCTAAATAATTGCTTGAGCGACATATGTTTGGGAATAATTATGAAAAACAAAATCAAGGTTATGCTCTAGTAACTAGAGGTTCTAAAGGCAAATATAGAGAAAGAGGTTCATGTAATAGTAGGCAAAAATTTCGATCTAAGTCCAAAAATAAAAATGTGACCTGCTATTATTGTAATAAAAAAAAGGATATTACAAGTCTGAGTGTTGAAATTTGAAAAATAAAAATCAAGAAGAAAACAATCAGAATCAAGTCAAAATCGAGGTCAAAATCAGGATCAGGATCAGGATCAGAATAAAAAAAAACAATTTGAAGCTAATGTCAGTGAAGAAGACTCTGATGGTTATGATTGTGTTCTTATTGCCAGTGATAATGGGTTCTTAATGTCTTATTGGATTATAGATTCGGCTTGTTCCTACCATATTTGTTGAAATAAGGATTAGTTTTCAGAATATGAGTCTTATTGATATGATCCGCGCCAAGAACTAAGAACTTGATGGATCAAGAAGACTTCCAAGATTGTTTAGAAGCAGATTTATGTGAGACCGTGACCCGTTGCTTATATTGAAGCAAGAATCTTGGTATAATGAAGACACTTCAATCAATTATGAAAGGATTGATTGATAAGTTGAAGATGAACGCCACCGAAACTCTGATAAGTTCAGAAGTTCTAAAAGAACCAAAGAGAATTTTCTCTCCAAAAGTATGAATTAAATCTGAATTGTCTTATTCCAAAAAACCAATGGCTATTTAAATACATGAGAATTCGTAACCAATTAGAAAAAGAAAAACTAAAAAATAAGAAATAAACCTAAATAGAATTCTGGTAGGAATAGGAAACTAAGAAATATGAAATAAACCTAAATAGAATTCTGGTAACCTAAAATCCAAATAAGGAAAGTACCTAACTTGGCATGCAAGTCTTATAATTCAGCAATTAAATTAATAAGAAAACAATTATAAAAAAAAGGTAATAAGTAAAATTGCAGCCTACCATTTTCCTTGATGAGCCAACCTAAAACGAGTAAGTCTCTAATTTTGGGAAACTAAGATTTTAATTCACCATCTTGAGTTGTTGGATTATTCTAAAGCTTGAATTGTGGAAACTCATCCTTATGGATCACGTTTATCATCATCCTTGGGCCCCCAAAGATGGTTTTTAGCCCAAATATGTTGAATCAGCCCATTGAGAGTTTCCTTGAACCTTTTAACTCGAGCCTTTGTAACTGGTCAAATTGGAACTTGAATAGGAAGATGCCATTTGTTAGCCGTGTCCTCATCATTCCCCTCCTCTTGAAAATGATTTGTCCTCAAATCATCACCTACATCAAAAGGTCTTAAATCAGAAACATTGAAAGTGGTACTAACATTGTATTCACCTGGCAAACCTAATTTGTATGCTTTGTCATTGATGCACTCAAGGACAGAAAAAAACTCATCTCCTTTAGGAAATAACTTTGAATGCCTTTGTGCTGGAAATCTTTCTTTCCTCATGTGTAACCAAACCCAATATCCGGGTTGAAAAATCAGCTGTCGGTGACCTTTGATAAATTGGAACGCCTTCTCTTGCTCGTCTCCCTATGTGAATCCAACATTCTTCTTGATAACTTCGGATAAGTGGTGCAACAATACTACTAAAGTCTTTCATGAACCTCCTGTAAAAACTAGCAAGTCCATGAAAACTACGAACTTAACCTACACTCGTGGGACTTGGCCATTCTTTAATCGCACGAATCTTCTCTTCATCAACCTGTATTCCTTGTGCACTTAGAACAAAACCAAAAAACACAAGTTTATCGGTGCAAAAAGTGCACTTCTTCAAGTTAGCAAACAACTTCTCTTTTCTAAGCACATCCAAAACTGATTTTAAATACACAACATGATCATCTAAGTTTGCGCTATAAATGAGAATATCATCAAAATAAACAACAATGAATCTGCCTATAAAAGCTCGCAAAACATGGTTCATTAATCTCATGAAGGTACTTGGAGCATATGTTAGTCCAAATGGCATAACTAACCACTCATATAAACCATATTTCGTTTTAAAAGTAGTTTTCCATTCATCACCTTCTTTCGTTCTTATTTGATGATATCCACTTTTTAAATCAATTTTAGAGAATACACATGCACCATGCAGTTCATCTAGTATATCATCTAAACAAGGAATAGAATGTCGATATTTTACTGTTATATTGTTGATTGCTCGGCAATCAACGCACATTCTCCACGTCCCATCCATTTTAGGAACCTAAATCATCGAAACAGCGCATGGGCTCATGCTTTCTCTTACGTACCTCGTTTCCATCAATTCACTAACTTTCCTTTATAGCTCATTTGTCTCCTCGGGATTGCTTCGATAGGCTGGTCAGTTTGGAATTGTAGCACCAGGCACGAAATCAATTTGATGTTCAATTCCTCGAATAGAAGGTAAGTCATATGGAATCTCCTCGGGAAAGATATCATCAAACTCCTGTAAAAGAGAAACAATAGAACTAGGCAAAGATGAGTTAAATTGGTTAGTGTTTAATGCCTCTTTGTACAAAAGTACAATCATTGGTTGATTTAAAACCATCGCTCTTTTTATTTCACTCGCTATTGTATAGAAATTTGTTTTTCTCTCAATGGCCGAATCAGCTCTCTTATTTTCTCTCTTAATTTTTTCAGCCTCTCTCATATTTTCTTTCTGATTTTCATTTGTTCTCTTTTTCTCACTCTCTTTTGTTTGCACACTCTCTTTTTGTAACCTCACTTGATCTTCATAAGCCTGCTTTGGTGTCAAAGGAACTAGAGTGATTGTTTTTTTGATTGCTTACAAACGAATATTTGTTGGTGAAGCCATCATGCTTAACACGCCGGTTGAATTGCCATGGTCGGCCTAGTAACAAGTGTCCAGCTTCTATTGAAACTACATCACACAAAACTTCATCTTCATATTTTCCAATCCGAAAGGAAACTAACACCTGTTTGTTCACCCTCACTTCACCACTATCATTGAGCCATTACAATTTGTATGGCCGATGATGTTTAATTGTTGGCAACCCTAATTTCTCAACCATTGTAGTGTTAGCAACGTTTATACAACTACCTCCATCAATAATCACACTACATACCTTGTTTTGCATGTGGCATCTAGTATAAAAGATGTTTTCTCGCTGCACTTCGTCATCTTATTTGATTTGCACACTTAGAGCTCTCATTGCAACTAACAATTCTCCTTGGGCAGTGTATCCCTCATCTTCAACTCTCTCCCCCTAGATTTAACTCTCTCCCTCCTATGCATATTAAGAGCGTTTTGTTGCTGCCCCACACATGCATTCTCTACCCGATTTTTCCACTTATGAACATGTTCTATCTCCGTTCTTAATACTCTCCTCATCTCACCCATTAAAGCCTCCATGAGCAACTTCGGATCAACCTCTCCCGATGTATCTCCAGAATTATTTTTGTTCTTGTTGTCTAACATGTTTGCTGCAAAAAACAAAGTTAGAAAAAAAAAACAAAAAGACCTCTCACATTCCTTTACGTGTTTCACTCAAAGAATGAGTCACTCGATTTTCACTTGTGTTTTTACATAAAAATCATATTGGTTTTTACCCTCTTATGTGCTCACCACTCTTGTCTTTTTCCACTCGTAATAGTCCTCTATAGGTTCTTATCAAACTAATCGAACAAGTATCAAAGTTTCCAGCAATAATTCACCAATAACTCACAAACAAATTCAGATTTAAAGGCTAGAATACAAAAAAAAAAAACAAAGATGAGAAATTAAAACAAGAATTGAAAGGATTGAATCTAAATATCACACACTTTTTTTTCACGTTTTTTTTTTCTAAACTGGAAATTCATTCTTTTTTTTTTAATTTCATTTTTTTTATGAACCAAAACAAAAGATAAGCAAACTTGCAACTAGAAGGCTCTGATACCAACTGATATGATCCATGCCAAGAACTAAGAACTTGATGGATCAAGAAGACTTCCAAGATCATCTAGAAGCAGATTTATGTGAGGCCGCGACCCGTTGCTTATATTGAAGCAAGAACCTTGGTATAATGAAGACACCACAATCAATTATGGAAGAGTTGATTGATAAGTTGAAGATGAACACCACGGAAACTCCGATAAGTTCAGAAGTTCTAAAAGAACCAAAGAAAATTTTCTCTCCAAAAGTATGAATCAAATATGAATTGTCTTATTCCAAAAAGCCAATGGCTATTTAAATACATGAGAATTCGTAACTGTTGATGCCGAAAAATGGTTGCTGACGTGGTGTTGACTTCCAGAGGTCTGGGTTGACTTTTCGAGGACTGCACAAATGAACAGGGGTGAAATAAAGAACCCTCGAAAAGAAGGGATGAGGAGACCTCCGAGGGTACTCCGACGTTCAAGTTAGAATGAGGGCTTGAGAGAAGCAGAGGCCGAAGGTTAATTTTAAAGCAAATTTAGTGAGATTGTGCAAAAGTGAATGAATGATGTCCTCCGAGTATGTATTGCCCACGTGGGGGAGGTATGACCTTGCCCATGTCATCTCTGCTCTGAAGAGTTAGGTCTTGATTGCGTGTTTAGTAAGTCGCATGTGTCAGGGGTCGCGTGCTTCAGCGGAGGTTAGACCCGCTAATCACACTTGGATGAGGTGACTGCTCATTGCTTACTCCACGTGTGTCTTACAATGCTGAGCAGGCTTGACACATGTCATTGTCCTATTAGTGACACTAGAGCCTACGTGTGGGCTTCTCATTGGATGAGGGTTTTGTGGGCTACATCAGTAACTAATTAGAAAAAAGAAAACTAAGAAATAGAAAATAAACCTAAATAGAATTCTGGTAGGAATAGGAAACTAAGAAATAGGAAATAAACCTAAATAGAATTATGGTAACCTAAAATCCAAATAAGGAAAGTACATAACTTGACATGCAAGCCTTATAATTCAGCAATTAAATTAATAAGGAAACAATTAAAAAAAAAGGTGATAAGTAAAATTGCAGCTTGCCATTTTCCTTGATGAGCCAACCTAAAACGAGTAAGTCTCTAATTTTTGGAAACTAAGATTTTAATTCACCATCTTGAGTTGCTGGATTATTCCAAAGCTTGAATTATGGAAACTCATTCTTGTGAATCATGTATAACATTATCCTTGGGCCCCCAAAGATGGTTCTTAGCCCAAATATGTTGAATCAGCCCATTGAGAGTTTCCTTGAACCTTTTAGCTCGAGCCCTTGTAACTGGTCCAATTGGAACTTGAATAGAAAGATGCCATTTATTAGCCGTGTCTTCATCACTTGTGACAGAGTTGTTTTTCTAGGTGATATGTAGCTCGAAATATTACTGGTATAAGAACTGTCCATATCATAATGCATGATAGTGTGATAAGAACTTTGACAGAAATTAGACATATTCTTGCCTTTAAGAAGAATTTGATTTATTTGAGTACTCTTTATGACAAAGGGTACAAGTATTCATCTAAAGGTGGAGTTATGAAAGTCACCAAAGGTGCTCTAGTTGTCATGAAAGCAAGATAACGTCGTCAAATTTGTATGATTTGCATGGTACTATTATTACTGGTTCAATGACTACTTCCACTATGTCAGACTATGAGGTTACAAAATTATGGCATATGAGATTGAGACTTCGTTGAGCAAAAGAGGATTGTTTTGTGGACAAAATACAGGTAAAATGAAATTCTGTGAACATTCTATTTTTGTCAAACATAAGAGTTAGTTTCAGTGCAACGATTCACAGAATCAATGGTACTTTGGATTATATTCACTCTGGTATTTGGGATCCTCACATGTTCCATATAAGGGTGGTGCACGGTATATGTTTACCTTTATTGATGATTACTTAAGAAAAAAATTAGGTGTTTATGTTTAAGTAGTGGAGAACTATGATTGAGAAGTAAATAGAGAAGCAGATTAAGAGGATGAGGACAGATAATGGTTTGGGATTTTGTTCAAATGAGTTTGATGATTACTATAGAGACGAGGGTATTGTTAGATACAAGACAGTCAGAGGTACATCACAACATAATAGGGTTGCTAAGCAAATGAATATAACTCTTTTGGAAAGAGCTTGTTGTATGCTCTCAAATGCTAGTTTGACTAAGGAGTTTTGGCTAGATGTAACGTCTATTGCTTGTTATTTGGTGAATCAATCTACTGCTACAGCTATAGAGTTCAAAATTCCACATTAGGCATGGTCTGGTAACCTTCATAATTATTCTATAGAGAAAAATTTTGGATGTCCTGTATATGCACATGTTAATGATGAAAAATGAGAGTCTAGGGCTAAAAAGTGCATTTTTCTTAGTTATATTGATGGTGTGAAATGATATAGATTGTGGTGTTCTGATCCTAAATCACATTGTCAGGATCGAGCGCCTACCACTATGTTAAAAGTTATAGCTGATAGCTATAGTGCAACTCAAATCGCTTAACCACACAGCAGCACAAGTGCCACGTTTTGTCTGTGACTTGGCCCCCAACTTGGGCCTCCGCTACGGGACAATTGCTGCCAACACCTGGCCCAACAATCTCCCCCTCAACAATTACACCGTTGGGAATCGAAACGCCTACCACTACGCTAAAAGCTATAGTTGATAGTCAGAGTGCAACTCAAATCACTTAATCACATAACAGCACAAGTGCCACGTTTCGATTGTGACTTGGCCCTCAACTTAGGCCTCCGCAATGAGACAATTGTTGCCAACACCTAGCCTAACACACCTAAATTTCTCATTAATAGAGCTTTACTTTTAATGAATCTACTATACTTAACTCAAAGAAAGATGAGTTTATTGCTTATGATTTTGATTAAGGTAAGAGTAGCACACAACAGGTGGAGTTGAAAAGTTTTGATTCAGATCCTATACAAAACATTTTCACATAGTTTGTTTCTAAATAGAGTTAGAATTTGGGTGAACAGCTCAACAAATTCAGAATGAACTTTACAGCATTACCAAACATAAACCAATAAGAAAGACTAGACTACCATTGAAGTATGATAATATTGTTTTTTCTAATAATACTAATGAAGTTGCCCATGCTCTATCAGTTGCACAAGAAACCAATGACGTATATGAACCTTCCACATATACAAAAGTCATTGCTTGTACAGATTCTTCAAAGTGGCTAATAGTCATACATGAAAAGATGAAGTCACTTGAAAAAAATCAGACTTGGAACTTGGTAAAACCATCAATGGGTAAAATAATAATTGGTTGCAAATGGATATTCAAGAAAAAAGAATGTATCACAGGGATTGATTTAATGATGCGTTCTCTTCGGTTATGAAGCATAGTTTCATTCATACTCTCTTGTCATTGGTTGTTCTGCAGAATTTGGAATTAGAACAGCTTGATGTTAAAAATGTATTTTTACATGGTGAACTTGAAGAGAAAATCTACATGCATAAGCCAGAGGGCTTTGTTATTGATGACAAATAAGACTATGTTTATTAGTTAAATAAGTCCCTATATGGTTTGAAACAATCTCTTCGTCAGTGGTATAAGCGGTTTGACACATTCATGGTGAGTAATGGGTGTAAACCGAGATTCAAACCTAAGAGGAGGGGTGAATTAGGTTTCAAAAACTTTTGCTGATTAACTTTCAAGTTTTTAAATAGTCAAATACACAAAACAGCGAATCAAATAATATGCTTGAAAGTAAAGAGTTTAAGGAAGAGAATGTGCAAACTCCGTTTATAGTGGTTCGGCAATATCAGATTCCTTCCGTCCCTATGTCCACTCTCTTCAAGGAACCTCCTTGAAGTAATCTATTAAAACTTTAGTCGTACAATTTAACAGGTGTTGTACAAACCTTATAACTGATCTCTTCCTCACAGAAGCTACAATAAAGTGTTTAATCCTAAAGACTCTAAGAGTTATACTAACTCTTTCCCTTTACAATAAATAAAATTTGCTGTAAAGTAAATGGTAGAGAGACAACAATAAGTGCTTTTACAAATAAAAAATATCTCTCTTTCAAGAACAAGCTTGAAGAATGGCTGGACAATAAATTTTCCAAAGCTTTTGAGAATTAATGAGCTATTTTGTGAATTAAATGTGTTCTCTTCTTGTTTTAAATGCTTATTAAAGTGTGTTTATATAGCCTTGAATATTAATATGGTCGTTTGACACAAACTTGATAGGTTTGGGGCATTAAATGCTCAAGTCTCGTATCTCAAGCAGTCATATTTTTGAATTACCAATCGATAGGGTCCTTGTACCAATCCGTTGGGTCAAGTGAAGAATTTTCACTTTTTAAGCCAAGGGAAATACCAGTCGACTGGATCAGAGGACCAGTCGACTGGATCAGAGGACCAGTCGACTGGGTGAACTTACCAGTCGATTGGGTTCTTAATACTAGTCGACTGGGAACTTTCTGTTCCATATCCCAATCAACTGGTATAGGGACCAAGTCGATTGACTTGTCCTTCAACCCAGTTTTCCTTTTGAAAAATAGTTTTTGACTTAGAAAATTTTTGTACTTTTAGTTTTGTCAAAGTCTTTTATAAATTGAGCCACATATTAAGCTATGTAATTGAACATAAGAGATTTACAATTGTTTCAATTACCTTAATGACTATTCTAGATCTTATTTCTTGTTTTGGTGTCTGAATCGCGTTGAGTTCTTGCATCTTGTTTCCATATTGAATGTTTTTACCGCTTAAACACTTAGATAAAACTGTCAGTGTAATTAGAGTAGTGTTTTGTCATTATTAAAATCAAATACGGGTCAACAATCTCCCCCTTTTTTTATGATGATAAAACTAAAGAGAGAAAAAATAGTTTTAAAAACTAAGTGTTGGTTTTTAGAAAAATTTGGACAGTCTCCTCTATTTTTCAGATTAAAACTAACCTGTTTAGTATTCAAACGTAGTTTAAATACAATTATATCAACCCAACCAATTAATAAAAAAACAATAATACATTTTCAACATGTTTAGAGCAAAGCTCCCCCTAAATATATGTTATATTCTAAGTTTACATACAGTTTTCTCTTATACATTGATTTTTTCCTTTTTCTTCCCCATTTTGACAATAACATAAAAGGGGGTGTAAAATCTAAAATGAAAAAGAGACACTACAACCATGAATATAAGGTAAAAACGAACTTGTGTACAAAAACTAGGCATGATTCAGAATTAGAAAGACTTCCCGGAAAGAATCAGAAATTTCCACAGTAGTATAAGCAGTTAAAGCATATAGGTGAGAAAAAAGTGCTCAAACTAAGCAACCATATAACTTATAAGTAAAGCATGTATACGAGCCAAAAGCTAAATAACTGAAAAATAAGCATCTATATACAAATATCCATATATCATAAGCTTTGGAAGCTGTCTGAATATCAAGTACAGGCATATGAATGTATGTCAATAAAAAGTATGTTCGTGCTAAGTATCCATGGAGCTATATATGTACATTACAATGAGATAAAACAAAAAGCTCAGTGAGCGAGGGAATCAGAGTCGTCTCAAAGAAGATCCGAAGCTCAGCCAAAGAGCCCTCTATGTGCTCCTGGTGTAACTCGAAATCGTCTCAGAGTGTACAGAGGTCGCGATGCATGTGATCAATAGAAGAGCTCAAGCTTTGAAACATGGATTGCGTGGACATCTGGAGGCTTACCAGAGCCTGAAGTATGTCATCATATCCAGCCTGACCAGAACTAGAGCCATTGTGCTATGGACTAGGTGCTCGTGTGTCAGTTTCCATAGCAGTGGGAGGAGCTGTATCACCAGGAACCTCGTCATCCTCATCGTTACTGTCACCCTCTCCAATCCTAATGTTTCTCTAGGTAGATCACCCAATCTCGGATAGTGCACCCCATCTTTTTCAGAGAAGGGACATTGATGATGTCATTGGGGTCGATGTCCTGAACCTCTGAGGCTGGTAAGGGGACTCGAAAATACTAGAGGATCAGGGTGATAAGAATCCTGTATGGGAGGCACCCGGCGTCACTCGCTTCACCGTTTATCATGTTGGCGAGCAATAGGGGGTAGATATTGAAATGGTGTCCTGTTTTGAGACACCAGATCAATACCACATCTATCTTAGAAAGATAACCCTGACTCTCGAATCTTGGGTAGATGGTCCAACTCACAATGAGGTTGAAAACTTTGAGTCGAGAGGCATATCACTACATTGGTGAAATGTAGTGGGCCTAAAGATGTAGTTAAGGTCACCCCTAACAATCTAGCACGTCTCATCATAATCAAAGTTGTCTAGTCATCCATCTAAACTCTATTGGACCCCTAAAATTATTAGTGATGAAACTTATTTGACAAAGAAATTTTAGGGTTTTTTAAAAAAAATATATGAAGTAAATTTTTTATACCATATAATAGAATGTAAATCTATTTAAAATATTCTTTTAATAATTTTCGAAAAATAATGATACTAACTTTCCTTTTAAAAAAACGCTTAAAAAATTCCTAATTAAAAAAGTTCTATCATTAATATTTTTATTTTAAAAAAATAATATTTATGATATTTAAAAATATTTTAATCATTAAAATAAATAATAATCAATTAAAATTTTGATTTTTTTAAAAAATTTATTTTTAATTTCTTTAATTTAACTTTATATTAAAAGCTTTCCTCAGACTCTATGCTAACAAAAACAGTAAAACAGTCACCAAACAAAAGATTATAGAAGTAGAAAAGCAAATACTATATACTACTTGCACTAGTAAAGCGTGAACGTGATGGGCCTTTCTCTTTCTCTCAGCATCTCTATCACCTCAATCCTTTTTGCTTTATTTTTGTCTTTCCTTGTCCTTGTCTTTTGATCTGATTTAAAATATCGCTTTTCTTTATTGTATATTTGTATTCATTTTCCTTTTTTTTAAATGTTACAATATAGATACATGGAGTTGTTAATATATCCATCTTTTTAATTTTCTCGCTTTCCTCAGAAGACCAAAATCTACATGGTGTCAGCTTCTGGGTCAGGGTAAGGATATGTGTGAATCTGCTCTAAAATCTATCTAAATCCAAATCTAATTCATAATTAAATCTAACACTCCGTTTGGTTTAAATCTGAATCTAATCACAAGTACACAAAAATAAAGAAAGGGTGAGAGGAAGAGATAAATGTGAAAATGAACTAACCCAGCTAAATCAAGCTTACTAGTTCTAGTACAGTATACTATCTCCTACTAGTTAAAGCAACAACAAGAGAAGAGAGGGAAAGACTTATAATGGGGTCGGAGCAGAACAGGTTCCCCCAGCAAGAACGGGTATGTCTCTCTTTGTCTTGTACGTTTAGCTTTCAGTTTTTGTTAAATTGCATCTTTTAGGTTTTTACATTTAAGTCAGATCTGGGCATTTAGCAACTTCTTCCTCAGATCTGGGGGATGCTATCGTTACTACTTAATTTGCAAATGCTGAGATTTGTTCTTTCCTTAACTGTACCTTCGATTTTAGACTTTTGTGCCCATTTTTTAAAATTTTCTTGAAGAGTATGTTGTGTATTGTAGTAGGTGGCTGATCTGACGGTGACCATCCCTCCCTCATCCCTCAAACGCTTCTTTAAGATTTTTTTTTCGTATTTCCGTTGACTTTTCAATTAAATCTGTTGATTAGAACCCAATTTATTATCCTTTCATTTCTCTCGAATTGCATGAATGCCATTAGTACGTATCCGTAAATTCAGATCCGAGCACTTAACAGAGAGCCCTTGCCAATTTCCGGTTATTAAAGCTCTCATGCTCGCTGTACCAGTTGATGGAATGTTTTCAAGTTTGTGTGAAATGCTTAGGGTCCATTGAGTTGTGGAAAAAAGTTTTTCATTTTTCATTTTTCATTTTTCATTTTTCATTTTCCATTCGTACATTCTCAACATAATTTGAAAAACACATTTTTCTTTCCATTATAATATTGGGAAACCACTTCAACTTTTTTCAATCTTAGGTTAAAAAAGAAGTGTTGTTTTCTAATTATATTAAAATGAAATTTTTTCACAACGCACTCTTAGGTCTGTTTAGTTGTCGAAAATAATTTTCATTTTCTATTTTCTATTTTCATTTTCCTTGATACTTTCTTCAACAATTTGGACATTTTCAACATAATTTAGAAAACAATATTTTTCTTTGGAAAAGTTGAGAAACCATTTTTTTTGTTTATTAACTTTTCCAATATTATGTTAGAAAGAGAAATATTGTTTTCTAAATTATGTTAAGAATATGCAAATTGTTCAACAATATATTAAGGACAATGGAAATGAAAATTTTCCACGACTAAACGCACTCTTAGTCATCTGACAGATTTCTTGAAATAGTATAAATGTATCTATGGTTTGCAATATCAAAGCATCACATCTCTACAATGTAGCGGCCCTGAAGTATATGAATGAATTAAAAGTCAAATGGAACAACTAGTGCAGCTTGTAGCTTGTTGGGCTCACCCCTTTGCTTCTAAGTGGAAAAAGAGAGGTGGAATCAGATGATGGTTTCATGCATCTGATAGCATGATTTTTAAATAGAGCTCTCATACAAAACACATGCTTGTTCTATAACCTAAATATATTTACATGCTATCACTGTCTGTGTATGGGTCTTTGTGTGTAGATATGTGCATGTGCAGACGTTAATGGAGTTTTATAGTTGGGTAGATTTATTAGTTTTGCTCTGTTCTTAGCAACCTCGGAAGCTTTTTTCTGTTGGCATGCCTCTCTAAGTAATGTTTGTATGTATATAGTGCAATTCATCACATACAAATTCTGAGACCGGAATGCAGCATGCTTTTGTGAATTCACGCCTAAAAGAAACTGAAGATGATTTTTTTCTTCCGTCCAAGGGAATGAGAAGGGGGACAAGTATTAGTTATTTATTTGCTTGCTGATAAGTACGGATTTGAGGTTATAATGGTTTATTGTGTTGACAGCGGAAGAGATGGGGAGGATGTTGGGGGGCATTGTCTTGTTTTGGAGCACAGAAAGGTGGAAAGCGTATTGTACCAGCAACTCGTATTCCTGAAGGCAATGCATCTGCAACCCAGCTAAATGGACCTCAGTCTGCTGGATCATCGAACCAAGCTACGGCACTAGCTCCATCGCTTCTAGCTCCACCTTCTTCGCCAGCATCCTTTACAAATTCTGCACTCCCTTCAACAGCTCAATCACCCAGTTGCTTTTTGTCATTATCTGCCAACTCACCTGGAGGTCCTTCGTCCACAATGTTTGCAACTGGACCATATGCCCACGAGACACAACTGGTTTCTCCTCCTGTCTTCTCAACCTTTACAACTGAGCCATCTACTGCTCCTCTTACTCCCCCTCCAGAGTTGGCACACCTCACCACTCCCTCTTCACCGGATGTGCCTTTTGCTAGGTTCTTGACATCTTCCATGGATCTCAAAAGCACTGACAAGAACAATTACATTGCAGCAAATGATCTTCAAGCAACATATTCACTTTATCCTGGTAGCCCTGCCAGCAGTCTCAGATCTCCAATTTCTAGGGCCTCTGGTGATTGTTTATCATCATCTTTTGCTGAGAGTGAGTTCCTTCCACAATGGGATCCTTTAGTTTCTCCTCAAATTGGTAAATGTTCAAGGAGTGGTTCTGGCAAGATATTTCCGCATGACAAGACTGGAGTTTCATCTCAAGATTCAAATTTCTTCTGTCCTGCTACATTTGCACAATTCTATCTGGATCATGATCCTCCATTTCCTCATACCGGTGGGAGGTTAAGTGTTTCCAAGGATTCAGATGTTTATCCTACCGGTGGAAACAGGCATCAGAACAGGCAGTCAAAAAGTCCCAAGCAAGATGCGGAAGAAACAGAAGCCTACAGGGCTTCCTTCGGATTCAGTGCAGATGAGATAATCACTACTACTCAGTATGTGGAGATCACTGATGTAATGGATGACTCATTTACCATGACACCGTCCACCTCGGATAAACCTACATTTGAAAAAGGTTTGGAGCTTGCATCACAAAATGAAGGGAAAAATGAAGTAAACTTGCTCAGTCAGAGAAGCAGTAAATCAGAATCAAATCTAGAAAATGAAGTGCCAAAGTCATGCAATGCATTTGAAGGTGAGTTTCGTTACTTGATCTAAAGTTCTCTGTTTCTATGATGGTTCTTTATAAATTATGGGAAAGGGAAAGAGTAGAAACATTCTTGTTTCTTTGAAAAGTTGCGTTGACCAAATCCGATTCGTGCTTTTATATCAAGCTTCAAGCAAATGGATTTTATTGATTCCTTAATGATTTTCAGAACATAAATTCCTTCATCTTGTGAAGTAGTTATTTTACTTGATGCAAGTAATGTGGACTGTTTTTGTGTCTAGTCTAAATTAGAAATTTATAATGTATGCATCCCATGCTCTTTGAAGATGATCAATAACATCTTGATATGGTATACGCCACAATTTGGGCTAAAAGCTCCTTGAGTTTTCTACACACTTAATTATAAGAGGATATTAAATAAATAAAATGTATTGGAGTAGTATCATGGGATGAGCTTTATAGATCTTGCTTGAAGTTTTTGACAGCCTTAGGTAATTTAAGTTCCATAACACTAACGAGCACTGTATTCTATTATAGATGTACTTATTCCATCTCTCCTGGAAGGACTTTCATATCCCCGTGCTCCTGGTTTCTGTTACTGCATTATGATGTTCTCTTATTGTATGACTCAGATCATAAATCAAGTAGTCAACCTGGCAATATCTCTGGATCAAGTACACCTGGTAATCATAATCTGACTGATGAAGACATATATTCAAAGGTGGGTTCATCCAGGATCAGCAGAAAATATCATATGGGTTTATCGAGCTCTGATGCGGAAATCGACTATAGGAGAGGAAGAAGCTTAAGAGAAGGCAAAAGAGATTTTGCATGGCATGACTAGAAGTTAGGGCAGGAACAAATTGTCTATTGTTTCTCATATGTATTAATTTGCAGTTTTCTTTTGTCACGCATTTCTGCTTGGGGTTCTACTGTGATAGGTGGAATGATCTTAACCTGCGAGTCTGTGACCTAACCAGTTCTTTCTTTCCCTTCCCTTCCCTCTATATGCTTCAGGTGTGTACCTGATCTTTGATTACTGAATGTATTCTCTGTGATTTACATATATGAAATATGATGCATCTAATATATATATTTGGTAGATGCATTGTAACTTTAAAGTGAAATATATTATGTTATGGTTAGTATCAGCTACCCCTTAACCATTTTCCTGAACCATGATGTATCGAGCATTGTTCCTTTTTTTTTTTAATTTACTTTTGCTTGGTAATTAGCACATGGAAGGCAATAGATGGGAGTAGTGTTTTTTTGTGGTTTCTTTGGTACAGTGAGTGACATGCGATATTTTACCATTGAAGGAAATGCAAAAGATATGTGAAAGCTTGAAGTAGAGATGCTAAACACTGTAGTTGTGACACGTAAATATATCACTTTATCACATCATTTCGATACCCGAATATTTTTTAAGCCGGGTCGTGAAATTAGTCTCATTTCGCTTTTTTTTTTCCTCAGCGAACGAATCCATAACCCTAAATCAAATTGAATGTAAGCCAATAATCCTGGTCTTCCACAGTGGTGCAGAATCTGGAATTGATGGTTGCCTCCAAAACTAAGATTCTTCATCTAGTGGCTTTTTGACACACCATTAGTACTCATGATCGCATCAAAAGTGTATCACAATGGTTTCTCGATGTGTTTGTTGTAGCTGTTGTCTTGGGGATCATTTTGGTAAGCTCTCTAATATGCCTACAGGTGTAATTCGTTGAATGCTCTTTTCGAAGGCTGGTTTCAATCTTCTATCAGATCACAAACTGGTTTGCATAATCTGTTGGGAGCTTTGGCTTGCTAGGAACAATGGTGTACATGAAAATGTGAAGGGGGCGGAGAGATTTCTGAGCTATTTAGTCCCGCGCTCTCTTCTTCTTTCCATGATACCATTGCTCTCATTTCACTTCATATCCCTCCTAAATATCCGGTAGTGAAAAAAGGCAGATGGATTCGATGGGATCCTTCTGCATTGGGCTCGCTTAAACTAAATACCGATGGATCCAGCAGAAATGATATTTGCACGGTGGTTTACTTCGAGATCATACAGGCGCAGCTTTATTAGCGTTTTCTTTTGTGGAGCCTTAGCCATGTTAGGTTGATAGCTGTGTCAGTCGAGGTTTTTCCATTGCTGTTTTTGAAAGTGTTAGTTGATGGTTTTTCCTCTTTATCGATTCCTTGGAAAATTTATCATATTATTAAATAGTGCAAGGTTCTGCTTCCTTCTCAACGTACATCTCATTCTTTCCGAGAAGCCGATCGTCCTTCAGACTTACTTGCAGCGTTAGCTTATAACCATGGAGAAGCTAAGATTTATTTGATTATGGGATCTCTTCCATATTAGATTGCTTTGACTTGCAAAGAGGACTGTAATGGGATTTAAACTTTTTAATTAATAGATTTTTTATATTACATAATCAACCGCTTTATCTCCTTCTCATCAGCTTATTTTTGGAACTCCTTTATAACCTCACATTTCATTTTATTCTCAAAATTTCTCCTCTTTGGACTTTCATTTTTCTCATTTCAGATTTCAATGAAGTACCACATACACTCATGTTACGTTGCTCATAAATTTTTTTTTTGGATACATTTAAGGTGTCATGTCAACATCAATTTTCGTAAACTTTTATTTTGATTTTTGACCTTTAGCTGTTAGCTAAAATTTTGAAAGGAAATATTGTTTTTAAAAACTTAAGACTAAGATATAATTACTACTAAATTTATGGAGCTTAATTATATTTTATACAAAAATAACATAAATCTATCATGTGAATGGGATTTGGGTTCGGAGTGATATTAAAGCATTTAAAGAAATGAATAAGGTTTTTATATTGATACCTTTTTATATTTTGGTTGATTTCGGAACCGAGAAATGAGAGATTTTGAGACTGTTGAGAATTCAATAGATACCATTAAAAAAAAGTAAGCGGGTGGATGAAAATTCAATATTTTGTTTTTGGTTTAGAAAGAATTATTTTGTAAATGGGGAAGAATTTTTAGATTTTATTGACTTACTTTCATGTAATTAGTCTTTTGTAAATATGTTGAACTCTTATGTCTTTTATACAATTTTTACTTAAAAAGTAAGTTTGAAAATTATCACCCTATTGAAAGAGACCAAAATGTTGCCCAACCCGTTAAAGCATGGCAGTACATGGAATGCAATACAATAAGACTACTGTTGTCAGAGCCATGTTAACATGGAAGGCAATACAATAACAAGTGTAGAACAGGAACAAGAATTCAATTCTTCCAACGACCATATAAAAAGATGATAATTGTCTAACAAATCGGATAAATCTTGTCCAGACAACTTCAAACACTCTTACTAAGATCATACAACAAATCCTATTGACTGAACCAGCGACACTGGTAAAGATGGCTGGAGAGGCAACCTTCACTCATGAATAAATCACCATGCACTGATCAGATGACTAATGCTCTTCCTTCAATAATGGCTTATCTATTACCATTGAAGTCGTATTTGAAGCCTGAATACGATAGTTCTTAGGGCAAGTTAAGTGACTGATGCAATGCAAGTGAACAAGATCCAGGACATTAAGCCTTTGTTTTTAAGAATGAAGTCTTGTCAAAAGGTTTGTCAATGTCTAGCACGTTGAACAGATTCTTTACAGTTCTCCTAACAATTGCAAATTGGGTTGGTGATTGTCAATAGATTCTGTCGTTCAGTGCGTAACAATATGACCCAATAAAATATCCAAACACAAGGAAACCAGTTAAGGAAAGGAAGAAGGGACGGGGCAAGAAAGCAAAGTATACCACGAGAAAACAGGTAATAGCGTTTACTACATCAAACTGAGTTGATTGGACGCTGAGACCATCTTATGTGGAAGCAACTAGGAATGCAAAATGGGCAAGCTAGCCCAACACAAACTTTAAACAAGCTAGGGTTACGATTTTTTAGGGTTTGGATAGGGTTAGAGTTGAAAATTTCTAACCCGAAATTAATTTGGGTTGGTTATGATTTAAGTTTTCTCAACCTAGCCCAACTTATAACCCGTGAGTCCGAATTTAATTATGAAACCAGTATTATTAGCTTGTGATATGAAATCATTTAGGATATTTGGACCTTAGAAAATTGAATGTTCAAGAGAAACTAAGATTTGAATTATTTGATGCTTTTAAAATTCTATTTGTAATATTTAACATCTGATATGAAAAAATAAAATTCAAAAATCAAATCTAACATAACCCGCTTGAGTCCGATTTGATTTCACAAGCTAACTTGAACCCAACCCGAATTTTCGTGAGTCAGGTTACGGTTAGAATTTATGTAACCCGTCATAGATTGGGTTGGGTTAGGATTGAAAAAAATATATCGTGGATTGGGTTAATATTGATCTCTAACCCAACCCAATCTAACCCAGTCCACCCCTAGAAGCAATTGAAAAGTCCGGTTTTAGATGTCTTCAATGGAAGAGTTTGATATAGTATATTCGCAGAATATTCACATAGTCCCTGAAATATAATTTAGCTGGCAATTAATTTTGGTGATACATGGTAAAAAAGGGATTTTATTTGACAAGTACATGGTAAAAAGGGATTTAAAAGATACTAGAATAAACATACCAAATCTTCATGCTCAGGTTCAATATATTCTCTCTTCACTCTACTTGGCAGAGACTTACTGTGCAACAAAAGAAGATCCACTATATTAGCAGCCCCCAAAACCTAAAGCACAAAACAAGGGAGAAAAATCAAAGAGGGTACCTCTCATCATAAGCATCCATGTCAGAATCAGGATCCCATCTCTCATCTTCATCATTTTGATCTTCATATACCTGTAAGAATCATATTACTGAATGATCAAAGAAACAGCCTCCATTCATTTTATTCAAGATGTTTTTCTTTTAGTAACTGGTTGACTAATTTTGGTAGATCATAAAGGGGGATAAAACTCTTCAAACTAAAAGGGGAAGAAGAGGTTAAAAAGGTAGCACATTAAAGTAGTATATTGTATTTGCAAAAAGATACCTCTGGAAACTCAGTATCGGGTTGTCTCTCCTGGAATTGGACGCTTGGTGCATGTTGTAGCTTTGATATATTTTCGAGAAGTTCTGATCTTATTTCATCCAATGAGCGATTAGAGTTCTTGTTTTCCATGTTACTTGGAGCAACATGAAGGGTAAAGTCTGGACCAAAATATTGATAATACTCATGTTCTGGCATATTATCTTCAAGTTCAATGCCAAGGGCGACACCGGTCTGCTCGGCAGATAATAGAATATATGTCAAGTCAAATTAAGGATTCTATCAACCGGAAAAATAAAGAATATATAAAAAGTAGCCATTAGATTCTGAGCGTTGGCTTAAATAGCAAACCAAGGCCATAGTACCATAAGACATACAGCAATACAGTCATAATGATCTACAACAAGAGAAGTCTAAAAAAAGAAATGTTCATACCATAACCAGTAAAAAATACTTGATACTAGGAAAAGAAAAATGGAAAAAAAGATGCTCCAAAATCTCAAGAGGCTTTGCCTAAAATGTCTACAACTTTGTTCAACAGAATCAGAAGTTCTACTGTTTAGGCTATAGTTACTACTTCCCCCACAATTCATCCTCTCTCTCTCCCTCTCTTTAAGTTTTATCAAAGTGCTCCTCAGTGTTTCCAGGGAGACAGGAATGAAAAAAGCTACATTCAGAGATATCTACCAACTATTTCACTACAACCACTGATTCACTATAGTACATGATAGCTGCCAAGTTGTTCATTTTTCCAGCAAAAAAGAACACAGGCACATGTTTGGGATTGTATAAATAGTATAGGAAAGTTCTATAAAAAAGGTGTAGTGTTTCCTAGATAGTAATGTTATAATGGACATTTGTGAAATCCCAACCTTCACTAGATATTCTCATATGCAACCTGTAAATGTCCTACTTCTCTATCTATCCTTCAAAATTTAGAAACATACAGCTCTCTTTGTCATAATTTCCGCCTTGCCATCTTGATGCACATATTTGTCTGTAATATACACATTTTCATTATCTATTTTGAACATATATTTGCATTAGCATAAGCATTCATTAGTTTTTTTTTTCCAAAATTTCACATAATGCTTAAGGTGTTTCTAAAGTTTTTATTGAATGATTTTCATTTTGGGACAACATTCAGAAATATGAACCTTGAGTAGTCCCAAAAGTACAATCACGAAGATATAAATACGTGATAGACGGAGATTTGCATAAAGAATACATAATACCTCATAGCACCAGCAACGAGCAACATTTCTAATTGTATATCCACCTCCACCTAACAACAGCATTGGAACATTGAAAGATCTCATATATCTAACACATTCTGTGTAACCTTTGATTGACAGATTGAAGCAGCCCGATCTGTCCCCAGACAAAGAGTCTGCACCGCATTGTAGCACCACGGCACCAGGCCTAAAAACTTCCATAACTTTTCCCATTACCGGCTTAAACAAGTACTGGTAGCTCTCGTCATCGATGCCATCATCAAGGGGAACACTGAGGGAATAATACTTCCCTTTTCCATATCCGACGTCTCGAATATCCCCTGTACCAGGAAATTAATCTCCAAATTTATGAAACGAAACCGTCATAACCCTATCTGTTGTGTAAAAGGACTCCTCTACGCCGTCACCATGGTGGATATCAATGTCTACATATAAAACACGCTGCAAATAGACAAGAAAATACAAATCCAAGTTACTGTTTAAGAAGGTACAAATAATAAACATAGCATGGTACACTAATTGATGTGATCCTCACAAGAGTTGTGAAACACGTCAAACAATAATGATTCGATTCCCGGATCGCCCAAATACAGATTCGAACAAAAGGATTATTGACCCGTTATTTAAGGAAACAAGAACCAATAATATCAAGGAAGATGAGGATTATTGAC